>BJCM01076004.1:87500-98106 GCA_018326385.1 Flaveria bidentis
GTTAGTAACATTTAGTTGATAATAATTCATCACTGTTAAAGTTTAAAGCTTGAACCTCCAATAAAGACAAAGGCTTCCACCCCTTAAACCACTAAGCCAAGGTTTTACATAATTAACAAATGATGATTGAATATTTTACTAGCGATGGACGTACGGTACATGCTTACTTTGAGCGTCACATTAAAAGTAATTAGGTTGCTTGCTATCAATATTTTCGTATCATAAGACAAACAAAGACAAATTGTTAGAGTTTTTAAAAATTCGTAATTATTTTAATAATTACGTTAGAAAAAATAACTTAATACGTTACAGTATCACCGTGCACTTAATTTAGAATTATTTATTGCACCACCTTTATTTATGTTATAAATTAGTTCATTGATTATGATTCATATATCAACACGTTAACTTATTATAGGTTGACCCGTTACTTAAAGTAAACATACAATAAATTCATTTCACGTAGTATTAAAAAACAAATTACAAACGTGCACGACAATTGTTGTGGCTAACCCACGGGAAAGTTGTACATCTTCTTGCGTTGTTTGCCCCTTAGTTTACCGTGATCAAAGGCATCCATACAAGTATTTGAATACTTTACTAGCGATGCACGTACGGTACATGCCTGCTCTTGAGCATCGTTATGAGTAATTAAGTTGTCCACTATTAATATTTTCATATCACATGACACACGAAAACAAACGGTTAGAGTTTTTAACCACTCATAATTAATATAATAAATTATGGTAAAACAAATTATTTAATAAATTACACTAGCACCGTGCATCTATTTTGGGATTAATTTTTCTACTCTTTTTATCTCTGTTTGAAATCGTTTATTGTTTATAATTCAAACAGTACACCTTTTTTTATTTAGTATTAGAGGAATACGAAACTACTATTGACAGTTAACTTATTATGGGTTGAACCCTTGCATAAATAATCATACGATAAATTAATTTCACACATTATTTTTATAAAACCGTTACAAACGTGCGACAATTGTCGTGGCATGACCTCCAAGACAATCGTTGTACATCTTGTATAGTTTGCCCTTTAATTTACTATGATCAAAGACATCCATATAAGAACTTGTATATTTTACTAGTGATGCACGTACAGTACATGCTTACTTTGAGCATCATTACGAGTAATCGTCTCCTCTGAATATTTCTCATATCATATGACAAATAGCGACAAAACAATTTATTTAATAAATCACAGTAGCATCGTGCATTTAATTTGGGATTATTTATTGTACCCCCTTTATCTATGTTATGAAATCATTTGTTGTTTATGATTCAAATATTGAAAGTTAACTTATTATGGGTCGAGTCGTTACATAAAATAAACATACACTTAATTCATTTCACGCGATATTTTAAAAACGGTTACAAACACGCACAACAATTGTTATGGCATGACCTACAGGACCATTGTTGTACATCTTCTTGAATCGCTTGGCTTTTAGTTTACATTCTTGGCTTTTAGTTTACATTCTTGGCTTTTAGTTTACATTGATCGAATGCATTTATAAAACTACTTTGAATATTTTACTATTGATAGATGTAGATACTTTGAGAATCATTATGAGTAATTAAGTTGTATGCTATTAGCGTCTTCCTATCATACGACAAACAAAAACAAACGGCTGGATTTTTAAAAAACTAAATACAACGAACTTTTTCTTTAAAAAATCATTTTTCTTAAAATAAAATATTAAAAATTTTACAATTTTTTTATAAAACAAAGTTTACGAAAAATACATGATTGCTTATTTATTCAAAGTAACTATTTATATATAATTATAAACATATTTTATCTTCAAACATGATTTTATAATACATAAATTTTGATTACTAATTATTTAAACTTTTTATTTATTCCGTGTAATACACGAGGACTAACCTAGTTAACTTAATAAACTATGGCAAAACTATAAATTTAACAGATTACAATAGCACCGTGCATTTATATCGGGATTATATATTTACCACCTTTGTTAATGTTATAAAACCATACAACTTTCATGATTCAAATATTGGCGCGTTAATTTATTATAGGCTAACCTGTCACATAAATTAAAAATACAATAAATCTATTTAACACAAAATTTTAAAAACCCGTTAGAAACGCGCGCGACAAGTGCCGTGGCATGACCGACTAGACAATCTTTGTACATCTTCTTGTATTGCTTGCCCTTTTGATTCAAATACTAGCGCGTTAATTAATTACAGCCTTACCTATCACATAAAGTAAAAATACAATAAATCTATCCCGCACAGTATTTTTAAAAAACCGTTTAAAACGCGCGCGTAACTGCTCTGGCAGGACCTACGAGACAATCGTTGTACTTTTTGTATTGTATCTTAGCTTGCCCTTTTATTTCACCGATTGTATCTTGAATTCTTGATCACCGATCAAAGACATCCATAAAAGTATTTCTATATTTTCTACAATTCAAGATCAATGAAACTATAATAAAAGGCTTGTAGTTCGCACCGACCACAACTCTCAAAGTAGCCCAATTTGTTGATAAAAGAGGCCCGTTCAGCCGCAATGTAAACACGAAAAACAGAAGCCCAGACTCTTACAATCAGCCGACTTCTGAACGCAAATACAACGCGGAGAGAAAACCGACCCCCGGAAAAAAGCGACAGATACGGAGACGACGACGACGACGACAACCACCACCGCCACCCACCGGATTTTCACCACCGACCTTAATCGTCATTTTTACTATCTCAGGTATCATTTCCCCCATTCAATTGCTCATTTACCTTCTCAAATTGACTCTTAATTCTTTGTAGCAAGAACTAGGGTACACAATTGTTCAATTTTGTTCTTTCTTCTTCAATTGAGAAATGTAGTCGAATTATTTGGGGATTTGTGCGTGTAGCTGTACTTCGTGTGCTATCGGAGTGTGTACGGTGGATTGGAAGTTGTTGTGATGATGGTCATCGTGTGGTAACCTGAGCGCTGACTTTCTCGCTGGAATTCGTGGTGTTTATTTGTTGTTTGTTGTTTGAGTTCGATGTGTGGTTAATCGTGCTTCTGATTTGAATGTGATTCGTAATTCGTTCAGTGAAAGGTTTCTACGTATGAGTGGAGTACCGGCAGTGGTTTAAGTTATGGCTGCCAATGCAAGATTTGAATCGCCTTCAGCGAGTCCGTCTGAGCCGGCTTTTTCTGGACCGTATTCGAATGGAAAGAGGGGGGCTGCTGGGCCCAATTTGGATAGGTCTGGAAGCTTTAGGGAGGGCGGAGAGAGTCGGATGTTTGGTTCGGGGCTTGCTGGCACGCGAAGTGGAAGTAGTGCATCGGTAGGATCAGGGGGTTTACCACCATTGTCTCAGTGTTTGTCCCTTGAGCCGATTCAGATGGGTGATTCGAAAGTTGATCGGTCAGGTGAATTGAAAAGGGTAATGGGTCTTATTGCTGGAAGCTCAAATGAAGATAGTTCTTCTGGGGCTGCTGTTCCTGCTCATTCGAAGCCTTCATCTCCATTGGCTGTTGCAGAGGATCTGAAGCGTTTGAGATCAAGTGTTGTGGATACGTGCAACACAGCTAGGTATATTTTTGTTACTATCACTGTTAGCCTTGTTTGGGTTTTGAATTTTGGTAATTTTTAGTGTTATATGTATCGCAAATAAAATGTTGCTATGGGGAGGCTGAAATGGTATGTTTAGTATGTATTGATATTTCATGATGCTGCTTTCTAACAGGGGCAGGGCAAGCAAATTGGATGAACACTTGCATAAGTTAGATAAATATTGTGATGGTGTAACAACAAAGAAAACACAGAGGAATGAATTGCTGACTAATGATCAAGCAGGTGCTTTAAACTCGAAGATTGGAACTCAGACTTACAGAAACCCCACAGAGTTTGTAAACCAAAGAGTAGAAGATCGTCGTAAGAATGTTCTATTGAACAAGCGTGTTCGCACTTCAGTTGCAGAAACAAGGGTTCGCTTCTTATATGATCTTGAATTTTTTTTTCATTGTATATTATGGCAAAACTATTAAACCACTTCACGTGACACGCAGTTGCTTCTGGTGACACAATGTCGCATCAACTGTTTTGTTTCTTGACTAGTTCTATATGCACACTAAGAATTTAATATATTATGGAGCTGGTTAAATAATTTCTTTTTTTAACCCAAATTAAAATTAGTTGGAATTTCGGAGTAATGGTCTAAGGAAGCAGCCTGTGGTGATGGCCAAAGATCGAGATTCACTCAAGGATAATGTTGGAGAATCTGATGTTTTAGAAGAAAAGATTCAGAGGTTGCCTATAGGCGGGGAAGGATGGGACAAAAAAATGAAAAGAAAACGCTCAGTAGGAACGGTTTCTACAAGGCCTATGGATAACAATGGAGAACCAAAAAGAACTATTCAAAACAAGGTTGCCAGTGAACCTCTCTTGCAATCAAATGACACCCACCCTTACAGGTAAGCTATTTATTAATTAGGCAACATATGTGGTTACATTATATAATGGGTTCATACCATATTAAGTATCAAGAACACTAGTTGATTAGTTGTGATTTGCGTAATAAAGTAGTTAGATTGTATTGCAGATTAGGAGCTGCCAATGGTACTGGCAACACTCACAAATTGGATAACAAGTCAGAAGGGTCATCTTTGCCAAATGGTTCTCGTGCTCGCATGTCTCCCAGAAATGAACTAGAAGGCCCCGCCAGAGATATTACTGGTGGATCAAATAAGGAGAGAATTCTTGCAAAAGAAAATAATAAGTATGTGTTTACTTCTAATATGGCATGTTTCATAGTATGCATTTATGTTGTCTAAATCACATTCCATTTTCAGGTTAAATACACGTGATGATAGTTATATTCCCAGTGGTAATTTAGTGACAAAAGGGAAGGGTACGAGGACTTCACGTAATGGTGCCATGGTGGCAGCCAGCTCAACACCAAGTACACCTCGCTTATCTGGAACTCCAGAAAGCTGGGAGAACGTGACAGGTGGCAGCAAAATTCCTTCAACCGGTGTAGCTATAAATAGGAAGCGTGCTATGCCCACGGGTCCATCTTCCCCTAACATGGCGCAGTGGGTTGGTCAGAGGCCACAAAAAATGTCTCGAACCAGGAGATCAAATCTGGTTTCACCTGTCTCAAATCAAGAAGAAAAACAGTTATCATCTGACAGCTGTTCACACTCTGATGTTAGTGTTAGATTAGCATCTGATGGGAACAATGGTCCTGTTATTTCCAAACCTTTAAAACCTAAACTAGAGCCGGTTCAATCTCCATACCGATTGTCTGAAAGTGAAGAATCCGTTGGTGGTCAAAATGTTGGACCTTCTTTACCAATTGGAATGAAGGCCAAATCTGTAATTAATGAAGAAAGTGGCGACAGAGTGAAGAGACAGGGCCGCAGTGGAAGAGGCCCTTTAATCGCAAGGGCTAGCTCTTCAGTAACCGGAGACAAGTTGGATAATACACCCATGGTTAAGCCAGTTAGAAGTAATAAGCCTGGTTCTGAGAAGAATGGAAGGTGCTAGATTTTATTTATTGAAATGGTCTTATATCTAATACTTCTCAGTTTACTTTATCAAATGACGCATTTGTTTGCCAGTAAGTCAGGACGGCCTTTGAAAAAGCTCTCGGACCGCAAGGGGTTTTCACGTCTTGGCCATTTGCAGAATGGTGGTTCTGATTGTGCAGGTATGGTGCTATACTGCTATCAGATTCAAGAAATATATTTTTCCTAATGATATGTAATAGTTTTATATGCTGTCTTAGGAAAATCTGATGATGACCGTGAAGAACTGTTGGCAGCTGCAAATCATGCTCGTAATGCTAGCTGTAAGAAAATTGCTTTCCTGTTTTTTTCCCATTCAATTTGAGGCGCAAAATTGTAGCGCAATATAATCTTTGGTAAATTGTTTTTTGACTTTCGTAGATCTAGCATGTTCAAGTCCTTTTTGGAAGAAATTTGAACCTATATTTGCTCCTGTCAGTGCAAAAGACAAAACCTACTTATCCACACAGGTGGGAACTGTTTGTAACAATATTTTCAAATTTTTTACATATGCATTGTCTCGTTCTAGATATTCAATGTTCATTCTTGATTTTAACTTTTCATTCACTTGTTATTATGCTTTTGGAGCAGCTAAAAGAGCCTGATATTCAGGAAAGCTTCCCTCAGTTTCATGGTCGGGCAACTAGTGTTACGGTATTTCTTTAAGCTTGAAATCTTGTTATGTTTATTTTCTATGTCCCAAAATAAATGCAACATTTCCTTTTGTAGCAAGGTTCTGGCATTTGCTACTAGTTATCGTTACCAGATTCGATAAACACTTTTTGTTGTTAAGGGTTTCATTTTGGGTACTTGAAATCATTTTTCTTTCTTTGCTTTCCCAGATGAACGTTACACATGAAGTCTCCATATATGATACAAATGGTTCTGGAGAAAGAAACATGCACGTGAAACATCAAGGAAGTGAGTCTTTTTCTGGGAGACTTGATTCAGATAAAACATCTAAAGAATCAATCCCATTGTTCCAAAGAGTATTATCAGCACTCATTATAGAAGAGACCATTAATGAACTTGAAGAAGAAGAAAATACTGAAAATATTCCAGTTCAAGATACTTCTTGTGATTCAGCTTATGATACATTTCATCATGATGATTTCAGTGAGCCTAGAAAGAGGGCCAGGAGGGAAGTTGAACAGGATACCATGTTTCAAAGTATTCATTCTGTGAAGTTGTCTTTTTCTAGCAATGGATGTACCACCAACGCATTCAGAAGCCCTACCATTAATGATTCTCTATGTGATGATGTGGCATTAGCTGGGATCTCAAAGAATTTGGCCAATAGGTCACAAGTGGTATACATGGAAGGTTTTGGCGTTCCTTCATTTGATAATCAGTATGAACAAACGCGTTTAGATGACAAACTTCTTTTGGAGCTCCACAGCATAGGGTTATATCCCGAGATAGTGGTAGGCTCATACTTGATACTCCTTTTGCTAAATATATAATTTACAATAGAGTTCAATAAAGTAATTACTTATGCAGTTATACGTAGATTTGACCAATGTAATTGGGTCGATTTGGGCTACATTTAATCGCCACAGGTCAAATGGGTTAAACAAAGATCTGCAAAGCAATGGTCAAATGGGTCAAAAGTCACCAAAGTGTAATATTAGTTGTATAATATCCCTTAAATCATAATATTGGCTCATTGTTGAAAATATATTATTTTTTGTATACTTATTTGATACCATATACTTATAAAGGGAATTACAAACTTTGGGCAAAAAGTGTTTCGGGTCAATCCAAGCCAAGCCATGCAAAAGTATCACCCATTTTTATGACATTCCCTGCTCATTTTGTCACTTCTCAGTTGTGTCTAATGTCTGTGTTTCTTACCTGGATGACAGCCTAAGTTGGATGACAAGGAGGATGAAGCAATCAAGCAAGAAATCAACCAACTGAAGACAAGATTAAGACAACAGGTTATTAAAATGAAAACCCAATTGTGCATGACATATTATCTACATTGATCACCTATATTTACTATTCTTCCATTTTTTTCATTTTTATATAGAACTATAAAAAGAAGGCATACTTAGAGAAAATATGTAGAAGTATCGGAAGCAGCCTCGCAGGGCGGTAAGAACTTTACACTTAGATCTCTTATTGTAACTTATAGTCCAGTTGCATAGAGATCTCTTAGTTCTAATCTATAACATCAAATGTTTCTTGTGCAGAGACCTTGAGCAGCTTGCATTAGATAGATTGGTGGAGCTAGCTTACAGAAAACTTCTGGCAAGTTCTAACCTTCAGTTTTCTTGTTGTCTTTGATCTGTTGACTCATAATTTGAATCCAACATTGATAAAGTAGTATACTAGTATCTAGAATTAATTAGCACGAGGAGATATTGGTATGTTACCTAAAACAGGTCAAATAATCCTTTTAAATCCATGTGATTTTGTTGCAGGCTACCAAAGGACCTTCTAGGGGTGGGACTCCAAAGATTCCAAAACATGTTGCATTGGCATTTGGAAGGAGAACTCTTGCCAGGTGTCGTAAATTTGGGAAATCAGGTGTAAGTTGCTTTAATATGCCCCCACTTCGAGATATCCTTTTTGCTCCACAGGATAATGAGTTGGAGCCTGCAGCCTCTGTTGGTGGCTCAGTGGCTAACACCACCACCAAGTATATTGGATTTCAAAATCCCTACCCAGATTCAAGGATATCATCTGGTAAGCCAGTGTCTCGACCTGACTGGTGTTGTGTTCTGATTCACTTAAAAGGCACACCCATTTGGTAATTTAATTTGGTGGTGAGTTACCAAATGGACACCAAACAATCACATTTGAGCTATTTGACAGATATTTGTTCCAAAACTAGCTACAAAACGTTGTTGTGTCGGACATCATGCAAGAGAATGCTTATGCTAGTGGCAATTTTAGTTCTTTTTGTTTTACTAACAAGAAGATTGATCTGTTTTTTTCCTCTTAACAAGTCAAACGGTTAAAATCAAAATATATCGCTAAAAACGGGTCAAATGCATTGAATGTGAACAGGTCAAAGGTCACCCGTAGTGTGGTTCAATACTTCAATGTATACAAGGTCTTACATAGGTTTATTCCAAATACTTTATTATACTTGTAATAATATAGTTTTCTAATCGCATTTAACAGGTAATTATTTATTCAAATATAAAGCTTTTAAAGAGGACATAAATCCCTGCAGCTCAGCCAAACTCAACCTATACTAGAAATTATTCATTTAGGCTCGTCATGACTCACTGTTCCTGTTTGCTGCCTCTAGTTTATACATATAGTTTGATATTAAAACATAAGCTTTCCAGCATGATTTTTATTGCATTTTGTAATGAAAGTATTTTTGTATCCACCAAATATGTGTGCTTGTGCTAAAATGTGGTAATAAATTTGTGTGGGTGTGTCTGTTACTCTGTTAAAATATGGCTTATTTTCACTCTTTATTTTGGTTTTTGCGTGGATTTTTTATTATTTCAATCCTTTGTCGATCTCATGTATTTATAAGGCCTTTAGAGGGTCTTTGTTCCCACACTAATTTCTTTCTATCATGCATCAGACGAGGCTTTTGCTATCAATGGACCGATATCAAACAGAGGAAAGAAGAAAGAACTCTTACTCGATGACGTTGGTACTGTTTTTGGTGGAACAACAGGAAAACGCGCATTCCATGGTGAGAGAAAAATGAAAGCCAAACCTAAACAAAACATGGGTCAAATACCTACCTCAGGTAACGGGCCTGCCAACCTATCAACCAGAACACTACACCCTGTACAGCCTTCACTAATTAGGGAGAGTCGGATGGTGATACATGGTAATGGGTCTCAAGAAACGTCCAGGGCGAGTGAAAACATTGACCCGCTTCAAGATTTAGATCCGATCGATGAATTAGGGGTTGGTGGTCCTCAGGATCTGAGTTCTTTGCTGAATTTTGATGAAGAGGAATTGCAAGACCATTTTTCAGCAGGACTCGATATACCAATGGATGATCTTACAGAATTGAATATGTTTTGATAAAAACTTGATGGTTTGATTTTCAGTATAAACAGTGAAAATGTAAATTATTGTGGATTATTTGAACTACATAGGAAAGTTAAGGTGTCATGTAACCAACCCATCATTTGTAATTATGGTCTCATTTTTCTTTCCTTTGGTTATTTAGGTAATTACCAAATATCATCTGTGATGTTTTCTGTTGAACAGGAAGAATCAGTGATGTCTCTATAGTTGGAAATATGTTTTTTTTTTAAATCCTCTACAGTTTGATTATTGTACACTTTTCTTTTGAACCATTTTCTAGTGGATCTGGACCTACCCGCATGACCTGTTTGTTTGTGTTGACGTATTGTCGGTTTGGGCTCAATGCTAGGTCGGGCCTGGGCAAATTCTGTCCATGGCCCCGATTCATAAAAGAAGGGTCTGCTTTCTGAACCGTCTCCGGTCTCGCTTCCTCTCATCCTGAGTTCTGTAATGACTCTTTTTATTATATATATCCTTTTACGTACGACATTCACATACATATACATTACTGATTTGATCATCAAAGAGTTTCTTGAGGTTGAAATGGTTCATGAATGTTAGACGGGGTTCAACCTGACAACAAGACCCGCAGTGGATTTCACTTAGGAAAGTTTTTCATTAACCTTTTAGGGTATGGTAAACATGTCTATTGCTTACACCATTTAATGGCTACAGCAAATTGTTTTGTTCAAGGCATTTTGTGTAACTTACGTCAAACTTTTGTTCTTCAGCTACAAATAATCCCATAAATCTTCATGGCCAAATTAGAATCAAACACTCTTGGGTGGTGTTTGTTTTTTTTACCAAACCTCTTTCCAACCTCTTCATCTGCGCACACGCAGACGGGAGAAAGAGGTTTTGAGTGCACAAAGTGTTTGTTTTTTAGAAAACGTTTCATTAAAAAACGTTTTCCTGAGGTCTGCGTGAAAAAGATATGAACTTAAGACTTATGAGATCTTCTAACCTCTTCTCACCTCCTCTCACCTCCCCCACCAGCCGCCCCACCTCCTCCCACCGGCCGGACAATCGCCGCCCCACCTCTCGCCAT
>BJCM01076006.1:0-34613 GCA_018326385.1 Flaveria bidentis
CTACCAAATATATATATATATATATATATATATATATATATATATATATAACCGTATGAAATGTTTCTTTGTACAGGATTTGCCTAGGACTTTTCCAGGTCATCCTGCTCTGGATGAGGGTGGTAGAAATGCTTTGAGACGTTTACTCACGGCATATGCTCGCCATAACCCCTCTGTTGGCTACTGCCAGGTAAGCGTTTAGCTCATTTGACAACTACTGTTGTATTTTGCAAATATTCTTATAAACTATTTGGGCTAATGGTATAGCGATTAGTTACTCATGTTCATGTAATGTAACTAACATGCTTCATAATGCTAATATGTTGGATTGCATACAGGCCATGAATTTCTTCGCAGGCTTATTATTGCTACTAATGCCAGAAGAAAATGCCTTTTGGTGGGTTTGAACTTTTTACTTAAAATCCACAATATACGTCGCTGGTAAAAGTTAATATCATTCTGAAATGCTCATATAACATTTCTATCTTAGGGCTTTATTGGGCATTCTTGATGATTACTTTGAGGGCTATTATTCCGAGGAAATGATAGAGTCTCAGGTAAATCATAACATCTTATCTTTGACTCTACACTAAACTAAATATTGATCAAGATGATCAAAGTGGATTGAATTTATATACTGCATTGTGGTTCTTAGGTTGATCAACTTGTTTTCGAGGAGTTGGTGCGTGAAAGATTTCCTAAATTAGGTTCGTTTTAATACATCATATTTATTTCTTAGTGCAAATTATTCATTTTAGATTGATATTTTTTTGTGGATTCTGATGGGTATGTTTGTTTGTTCGAATAATGCAGTTAACCATCTAGATTTCCTTGGAGTCCAAATAGCCTGGGTCTCTGGACCGTGGTTCCTTTCAATATTTATGAATATGCTTCCTTGGGAAAGTGGTGAGGCTCTTTATTTCAATAGCCACTATTCGTTTACATTTATTATTTAATAAAAGGTACAATTATATTCTAGATTATAATTCTCCCATGTTAAACTTCAGTTCTTCGTGTCTGGGATGTATTGCTATTTCAAGGGAATCGAGTCATGCTCTTTCGAACAGCACTTGCGTTAATGGAATTGTATGGTAGTGTCTTTTCTTTCTCTGCTCCCTGTAATTTATTCATTTTTTGATAGTTTTAGACATTGCAATTTATTTATTTTTTATTGGTTATAGAAATTGCAACTTAAGTTTATTCAGTTTTGTGCAGGACCTGCATTAGTGACAACAAAAGACGCTGGGGATGCTGTTACACTGCTGCAGTCACTAGCTGGATCGACGTTTGATAGCAGTCAACTTGTGTTGACCGCGTGCATGGGTTATCAAAATGTCAATGAGGAGAGACTACAAGAATTAAGAAACAAACATCGACCGGCTGTACAAGCCGCCCTCGAGGAAAGATCAAAGGGACTGAATATCTCCCAGGGGTTGGCATCCAAACTTCACAGTTTCAAAGAAAATAAAGTAACAAACGGTGGATTATCACGAATGAGTTCTGAATCTTCTAGTGTGGATGAGTTATGTGTGGGTGTGCCAGGGGACGTGGATGTTAATTCTGTTCCATATTTTCAAGAACAGGTATAGATTAGTAGTATGTCCAAGTTAAATGCTCTGTTAATATGAATTAATGTGTTGTGCGGCTAAGTATCACTTCTGGTTTCTAACGGATTCTCAATTAAAAAATGGCATGCGTAGGTGGCAGTGCTGAAGAGTGAGCTGTGCAAAGTGCTAGAGGAAAAACGATCCGCCATACTAAGGTTAATATGTTTACTGTACATGCATTTTCTATCTTATGCATGCACAAATATTAGCAATAAGATGAAAAAAAATTATGTAGTTATACTCTCTCATGGTACTTGACCCTTTTAGGGGGAATATTGTTGTCATGCAGTTTTGTTGCTTGTTCGTTTATATATTAAATGTTCGTTGTGTTTTACTGCTATCTTTGAACAAATATTGGTGTTGTGTACTTGTTCCATCCTGCAAAATTACCAATACTTTGTATGCTACCTTGATGGAAAAGATCTTAATCCAGTTTGATCTATTTACCCATCAACAATCATTACAAGTTACGTGTGAGATTTGATAGTGGTCCCGCAAGGTTTCCGAGTGTTTTATAATGTTATTTTCTTCTCCAGAGCTGAGGAGCTGGAAACTGCCTTAATGGAGATGGTCAAGCAGGATAACCGTCGGGAATTAAGTGCAAAGGTATGCTACAGGAACTTTCACCAAGAACCCTAAATAACATTGATAAAAAAATGAATATAATTCTTCAATTGTTTCAACCATTTTAAAGTTTGCTATTCTGATACC
Organism: Flaveria bidentis; assembly: GCA_018326385.1. Taxonomy (NCBI): domain Eukaryota; kingdom Viridiplantae; phylum Streptophyta; class Magnoliopsida; order Asterales; family Asteraceae; genus Flaveria; species Flaveria bidentis. The sequence continues at coordinate 2,319 of BJCM01076006.1, forward strand.
GTAGATAATGTTTTCAATAGGTTGAGCAATTAGAAAGAGATGTCGCTGACCTACAACAAGCCCTTGCTGACAAACAGGAACAAGAAAATGCCATGCTTCAGGTTTTTTTATTTTAAGGCTACATGTAAAGATTGATTGATATTCGATAACATGCAATTTTCATATTATTGACATAAGTATTATTCTACAGGTTTTGATGCGGGTAGAACAAGAACAAAAGGTAACAGAAGATGCTCGCAGATATGCTGAGCAAGATGCTGCAGCTCAAAGATACGCCACCGAAGTGCTTCAGGTCAATTTTTAGTTTTATTTGGTATTGACCAAAAAAAACAACTGATTGCTTGATTATTTATTTTTTATTTTTTTTTTTGCTTTTTTAGGAAAAATATGAAACAGCAACTGCTTCCCTTGCTGAAATGGAGAAGAGAGTGGTTATGGCGGAATCAATGTTGGAAGCGACCTTGCAATACCAATCCGGGCAAACTAAAGCACAGCCATCTCCAAGGTATAACCCGTTTTTAGAGGTGGAACAAACGGGTCGGGTCAGGTCAGGTCGGGCCGACCCACAAACGCTTTTTTTTTTCTTTTTTTTTTTTGTGTAAAAAAGGTTTGTTTTATATCATGTAGATCTACAAATCAAGATTCTTCATCAATAAGAAAAAGTCAAGAACTTTCAACAGAAATACCTCCAAGAAAGATTAGTCTGTTATCAAGACCATTTGGGCTCGGGTGGCGCGACAAGAACAAGGTTCATTCTCAACTTATCATGCCACTTGATTCTTACTAGGTTGCAACATGTTTACCAATTTAGCGATTTAACTTTTTAATGATAACTACAGGGAGATGTAAAGATTACGAGTGAGGAACAAAATCCAAAAACTGTGGAAAACGTTCAGGTGAAGCCAACAGAAGAGCAGACCAATATTAAGGTTACAGGCGACGAACAAAATGCAAAAGCGGTGCAGGTTGACGAAAATGGTGATCAAATGGAGAATGTGTCTTTGGCTGATGATGGTAAGTAGATGAAAATGATGTGTCTATATCTAAAAGTTGAGGAAAAATATCACTATTTTCTTGTGTTTATCTTGGTTTTAAGAGGAAAACATAGATTAGTTGTATTTTTGTCTCTATTTTTGTTTTCTTTGATACAGTTCCTATAACTTATATATAGCTCATTAGCCATTTCTTTGTTTAGTTATTAATAAAATCTTAGTTTGTATGAAGGAAATGTAAAAAGAAATTTGGAAATTGTGATATTATCTTTGTTGTGGGCAAATTCTTTTATTAGTTTGATCTGGAGAGAATTTTATTTTATTTGAAAATAACACTGTTTAAAATGCTCGTGGCTCAAAGTTTGCTTGTAAAATTGGCCGAGCCAAACCACTCGGCTGGAGACAAGGTAAGCTTCACTTGTTGGCTCAGTCATGTTAATAAAAGTATATATGAAGTGAAGCTTATTTGTATGTTAAAGTGTAAAATTTACAAAATTTAAAAAGTTAAAAAAAGGAGCCAGGCTTGATGTTTTTAAGACCGATGCTTGATCTTAACATTTTAACTTTTTAAGATGAGCTCGTAGGGCATCGCTTGATCTTAACATTTTAACTTTTTAAGATGAGCTTGTTTAACTTCGAGCATGAGCTCTAGTCCAAGTAGCTAGGCTTGTTTACAATCCGATTCGAAAACACGAAGGATCTTAATCCATGATCTGTAGTTGTCACTTGTAGGGTGAGATATCATAATAGACCATTTATTCTCAAAACATGGTTAAATCATAATGCTTGTTACATGATTAGACCATTCTTTTTGCATACTTCACCTCTAACAAATTCATGGAAGATTTTCAATCTTAAAAGTAGTCTGACCTTGAATGTTGAAGATGTTCATGTTTTGAACATTACTTGAGTTATTGTTCTAACTTTTGATATAGATATGGGACAATAAATATGATCAAGGCCTTAAGCGACAGTTTTATTATAAGAGTAGATACGATGCGATAAATTCACTATAACTTTCTTATATACCCCTCCCCCTCATTCACAGAAACTCCCTCTCTCCTCCATGGACTGACCATCCATAGCAACAACAGTGCCACCCTCTCTCTCGGGCTCATCAGTCGTCTCTCTCTTCTACCTCAGCCCTACTCTCTACTCCACGCTTGCCGTACATGGAGCTCGCAAACCTCTATTGAAGATGGTCTAATGTGAATTTAAGATACTCCCCAATAACCACATGACAAGATGGCCACTCCCCATGGCCCAATATTACTAAAGGTGCACATAATGTACCATGATCAAGAAACCTCAAACAAACAATCAAGAAGCATAAAAGTGGAAGGTACAATGAACAAGAAAACTGCATAAAGAGTTTCTTTAACAGAGGTCACATAGAATGAATCCAACCAAAGTAGAATCAAATTAGACAATTATTTATTGTCCATAGGGTTTTTCCCTTTAAGGATCAAACCAGAGACCTAAAAGTCTTTCATAATACAGAAACTTACCACATGATTTAGGGAGTCTGCAAATTTTCTTCTTTCTTATGAGTCCTTGATGGAAAATGTTCCCTTCATATCTACACAAAACCATGATTGACCTTCATATACACATTCCATAATCCAAGTAAACGTTATAAATCTGCATCCTTCCCGTTCACCCCTTGTCTAACAAACTGCCCACGAACGCGTGGTCTCTGCTCCGCCAGCTTTTTCCTGCTATGATATCGTACCTACAGATGAAATAAAGAAAAAAGATGTCAGATTTTAATCATAGATTTTGGAAAGCACATAATGGCCTTCTAAGAGGCATAGAATTCTATGGAAGTATGAAAGAATAATACCTTTTTCTCAAAGCATCTTTCTTTCCTCTTTTGGCGGAACTTATTAAGGGCGGCTTCTCTCTGAGCTAATCGGTCTTGATCAACACCACTCGCGCTTCCACTTCCGCTTCCACTTGCATTTCCAGTTTTACCCTTCTCAGCAACTCCATTATCACCTCCTTCAGCTATGGCAGCATAGCTGTTACCCTTTTCACCACTACTGCCAATTTCTCCATTACTCTTATTATTATTATTATTATTATTACTTCTTCCTGATGCACTTCCATAGTTAGCAGCATTTCCTTCAGCCTGTGTAGTCACACCATTAGATACCATGTTTCTTGAAGACTCGTCATCCTGGGTAGCCAATTCTTGCTGCTGTTGTGTCTTATGGACATGGTGATGATGATGGTGGTAGTGGTGGTGATGGTGGCGGACTTGAAACGGCGTCGCCTTGTCACCTTCACAAAGACCAGGAGGAAGGGCCTTGTCATTCAATGCCTTGTTGGTGCTTGAACCCATATCGTTATTATGAGTGCTACTGCCATTAGATCGTCCATTCGGGGTTCCACTTGAGTTAGATTGTATGTTTATGGGTTTTGCTGCTTCTGAGCTAATAGTAGCATCTACTGGTGAACAGCTGCCTACATTTGTGGTTGGAGTTTGATTGGCATTCGATGTGGTGTTATACCTGTATAGCAATGAGCATAAGAATAAAGGTGGTAACTTCAAAAAGTATGGTCAATTTGGGTAATGTTTTATCTCAAATGAGTTGAATCAAAAGAGTGAGCATGAAGTCTTTTCTAATGCATAGGACCTCCTACTTTGGTTTATTTCAACAAATGGAATAAAAAGGGAATGGAATAGATTAGGAAGGGAAGGAATAAAATGATATATAACATTCCATTATCAAAGTTTGGTTAGCACAGAGAATGGAAAGTGTCATTTAAGTATGTTGTTTCATATGTACTTTTACTTTACCAGCATTTTTCTAATTTTGAATTACTATTAGATATAACATGATTAGAAAAAAAGTACAAATTATATCTTCTTTATTTTTGTGGAAAGTTTCTTGTGGCTTATATATAAATTGTTTTGTGATGTACAAAGGCAGATGCATAATTTACTTCAAGTTGATGAGTAATTTGATAAGGAAATATATTAAATACAAATAAAAATTTAAACATAACGAAAGATTATGAACAACAAAATTGTAATAAAAATATATATTTTCAGTAAATTTGAAAACTTAGATAACTTATAATTATACTATAAGGAATAGAAGTTCTTATAATTTTTATCAAAGAAATATTAAATTTTCAACTTTCATTCCATTCCTAGAAGGGTTAAGAAAAAAGAACCCTCCCCAAGGAACAAACATCATTAACATAGAAGGAATCACACTCCTTGCAGAATGGTCCCTTTGTTCCTATGTGGTTAACAAACTCGTTTTTTTCATTCGGGCAGAATAATACATTCCATTCTACCTTTCATTTCTGCATACCAAGCACTCCCTTAGGCAAAGTTTAGTATGTTGGAATCATATACGGTAGGGATGCTCCATTCCCTTGGCATGAAAATAAAAACTATTTTTTCTAAAAGAATGGAATGGAGCAATTTTCCTTCCACTTAGCTGATTTTGTGATTTTCTTTTTCAATTTTCATTCCAAGGATGCAGTGAGAAATTTTAATGCTGCTCTTAGTTTGCAATCTTCAGAAACATTGTTCTTCATAAACATCAAAACTCTTAACTTACCTTTTTATTTTCCATATGTAACTAGAAAATATACCTTTAATTTATAACATTAGTTGAGACTTTAGTGAACTTCACTGTGTTTAATTTATTTGTACTGAAATCCAATAACTCATAAATATGTAAAATAGAGAAAAAAAATATATGGTCTTAGTTACGATATTAAAATTGTTGTATTGTGATAATTCATGCTGTTAATAACAGGTGATTAGTATTAGTTTGGTTAGTCATGTTTTATTGACTTGTAATGTTAGATATATAAGTTCTTATTGTGAAGGACTTATTGTGTAACATTGTCTTCTTCAAGGGGTTGTTTGTAGTTTCTTGAAGTTAGGTTGTTGAGATAGTTAGTTAGACAATTTAGTTCAAATAGATAGGGCTCAACATCTGTATCATTCTTTCACTTCAATAGCTTGTAATCTTGAATTCATTCCAAGAAGAAAGTTCATTTCGATCTTGTTACTTTGTTGGAAATTCCGCTAACAATTGGTATCAGAGCCCCGGCTCGATCAACACCAAGGAGATCAGAGTTCTTCTTCCGAGAAGGATTGAAGGATGGTGAATTCGGCTAAGTTCGACATTGAAAAATTCGACGGCAGGAACGACTTCAGCCTATGGCGATTGAAGATGAGAGCACTGCTAGTTCATCAGGGAGTCGTTGACGCGTTGAAGGGTGAAACCGGTATGCCGGCGACGATGTTGGACAAAGAAAAGAAAGAGGTGATGGAAAAGGCACACAGTGCCATCATCTTGAGTCTGGGAGATAGAGTTCTTCGAGAAGTCTCGAAGGAAACCACTGTAGCGGGAGTATGGTCGAAGCTAGAGGGATTGTATATGACGAAGTCTCTGGCATATAGGCTTTATTTGAAGAAAAGCTTGTACATGTTACAAAATTTCCCCGGGGAGATCACTCGAAGACCACATAGATGAGTTCAACAAAATCATATTGGACCTAGAGAACATCGAAGTGGAAATCGATGAAGAGGACAGAGCAATCATCTTCTTGTCATCCTTGCCAACCTCATACGAACACTTCGTAGATACACTTATATTTGGGCAAGAAAGCTTGTCCATGGAAGAAGTGGTTTCAGCGATGAATTCGAAAGAATTGCACAAGAGAGGCGATGTAAAGGAAGAGGGATCAGAAGGCCTAACCGTAAGGGGGAGGCCTGAAACCAGATACCAAAAGAACAAGACTATGAGGCCCGGGTCAAAGTCCAGGGGAAGGCTTGTTTTGTTTGTAACTCAGACAAACACCTTAAGAAGGAATGCCCAAAGTGGAGGAAAAAGAAGTTAGAATTCGGAAAAGGCAAGAATCAAAACAACAACACTCAAGATGATGCAGTTGATGGCTATGAAAATGTTGATATATTAATGGTGTCAAGAACCGAATCCAATGAGGTATGGATCCTAGACTCTGGTTGCTCCTACCATATGTCTCCACACAAGGAGTTCTTTAAAGATCTTGTGTTGGAGGATCAGGGGATAGTACATCTGGGGGATAATAGACCTTGCTCAGTCAAAGGTATAGGTGTTATTACCATAAAGTTGAATAATGAGACAATTGTTGACCTCCATGGAGTGAGGTACATTCCTGAGTTGAAAAGAAATCTAATATCTCTAGGGACCTTTGAACGAAGGGGCTACCATGTAAGTCTCAAAGATGGTAAGGCAAAGGTGTCAAAAGGCTGGGAGAACAACACCTATATCCTAGATGGGAGTGTGATAACTAGTTTAGACTCAGCAACAAATATGGTAGAAAGTAGCAATGCCATGTTGTGGCACAAAAGATTGGGCCATGTCAGTCATCAAGGCTTAATAGAATTGAAGAAACAAGGGGCCATAAACAACTTGACTAGCTGTGAATTTGGTACGTGTGAAAACTGCATCTTAGGGAAGGCAAGAAGGGTCAAGTTCTCAAAAGGTATACACAAAACAAGAGGAATCTTGGATTATGTTCATGTAGACCTATAGGGGCCAACCAAGAATGTCTCTAGGTGGAGCTTCATATTTTTTATCGTTAGTTGATGACTATTCCAGACGTGTTTGGGTGTGTACATCTTAAAGCACAAGCATGAAGCCTTCGGAAAGTTCAAGGAATGGAAGGTGTTAGTGGAGAATCAGACAGATAAAAAGGTCAAGAAATTAAGAACTGACAATGGTTTAGAGTTCTACAATGAAGAGTTTAATCACTTGTGCAGGATCTTATGGTATTGACAGACACTTGACAGTGCCTGGTACTCCACAACAGAATGGCTTAGTAGAACGCATGAACAGGACCCTATTAGAAAGGGTAAGGTGCTTGTTGATTGGTGCAGGTCTTCCCAAAAGCTTCTGGGCAGAGGCACTAAAAACTATGGCTTATACAGTAAATAGAACACCATCATCAGCAATTGACATGATGGTCCCTGTGGAGAAGTGGACTGGGGCACCAACAACCTATGATCATCTCAAAGTTTTTGGTTGTGTAGCTTATTCCCATGTGAGTTAGGGAAAGTTAGACCCGAGAGCTCACAAGTGTATAATGATAGGCTACCCTGATGGAGTTAAAGGATATAGGTTGTGGCGGCTAGAGAATGACAACCCAAGAGTCATAATTAGTAGGAATGTAACATTCAATGAACATGTCATGTATAAGGATGTGATTGCAAAGCCAGTTAGTGGAAAGGATGGTGTTCATGTTGAGGTGGAGCTATTAGATGATGAATTATCAGGTGATGGGAATTATCTAGATTAGCCTGAGAGTTCACAAAGGTCATCAGGCCCTTCACAAGCCAATAAGCATAGTATTGCTCTTGACAGACCAAGAAGGCAAATTGTGCAACCAGTAAGGTTTAGGGATGACATATCTGCATATGTATTCCCTGCTACAGAGAAAGAAAGCACATGTGAACCATTGTCATACCAGGATGTCATGGTTGCTCCTGATAAGGATAAGTGGATAGAAGCAATGAAAGATGAAATGAAATCCCTGATGAAGAATCAAACTTGGGTCTTGGTTGAAAGGCCTAAGGGCCAGAAGTTAATAGATTGTAAGTGGTTGTTCAAAATTAAAGAAGGGTTACCAGGGGAAGAGCCTAGGTACAAAGCAAGACTAATGGCTAAAGGCTTCACTCAAAGGGCAGGTATAGACTATAAAGAGATTTCTCTCCGGTTGTTAAGCATACCTCCATTAGGGTAATGTTAGCATTGATAACAACATTTGATATGGAGCTAGAACAGCTAGATGTCAAAACTGCTTTCTTACATGGTAATCTTAAAGGAGGAAATATATATGAAGCAGGCTCCTAGATTTGAAGTGAGAGGTTAGCTTGAACAAGTATGTCTGTTGAAAAGATCATTGTATGGGCTTAAACAGTCACCCAGACAATGGTATTTAAGGTTTGATGGATATATGGTTTCTCATGGATTTAGGAGTGAGTATGATTCTTGTGTATACTTTAATGAGTATACACCTGGGAAGTTTGTGTATCTTCTGTTCTATGTGGATAATATGTTGGTTGCTGAGAGAAAGGCAGATAGAGAAGGTAAAGGCTCTATTGATGTCAGAATTTGACATGAAGCGACTTGGTGAAGCTAAAAGAATTCTTGGTATGGAGATCACTAGAGACAGATTGGCAGGGGTTATCAAGTTGTCACAAAGGTCTTATTTGTTGAAGGTATTAAAGAGTTTTTCCATGGTTAAATGTAAACCTGTCATTTCTCCATTAGGTATGCATTTTAAGTTGTCAAGTATTGATTCTCCTAAGACTGGTGATGAGGAACAAACTATGATGAAAGTCCCTTATGCTAATGTTGTTGGTAGTCTCATGTATTTGATGGTGTGTACCAGACCTGATATTAGTTATGTTGTCAATGTAGTGTGTAGGTTTCTTAGTAATCCTGGAAAACAACAATGGGAAGGAGTTAAATGGATTCTAAGGTACCTAAATGGCACTAGAGAACTAGGGCTGGTGTTTGGTCTGAACTCAAAATCAAAGTCAACAATAGATGGCTTTGTAGATTCAGATTTTGCCAAAGATGTTGATAGAGGCAGATCAATTACTGGGTATGTGTTCAAGGTTCTTGGTGGTACAATCAGTTGGAAAGCTAGTTTACAGCATGTATTAGCTTTGTCTACTACTAAGGCAGAATATATTAGATTAACTGAAGCCATTAAAGAGTGCATTTGGTTGAAAGGTTTTGTGACAGAGGTAGGTTTGATTGATGCTGATGCAGTGGTACATTATGATAATATGGGAGTTATTCAGTTATCAAAGCATCAAGTTTTTCATGAAAGGTCCAAGCATATTAATGTACGGTTACATTGGATTAGAGAGGTGCTAATTTCAAAGGCTGTCAATGTTGTGTATGTTGATACTAGTGAGAATGCAGCTAACATGTTAACCAAGTCATTACCAGGTTCAAAGTTTGAACATTGCTTGGATGAGCTTCATGTTGCTTAGTACTTCATGAATGGTTTGTGCCAAGCATGAATTATCAAGGTGGAGATTGTTGTATTGTGATAATTCATGTTGGTAATAACAGGTGATTAGTATTAGTTTGGTTAGTCATTTTCTATTGACTTGTAATGTTAGATATATAAGTTCTTATTGTGAAGGACTTATTGTGTAACATTGTCTTCTTCAAGGGGTTATTTGTAGTTTCTTGAAGTTAGGTTGTTGAGATAGTTAGTTAGACATTTTAGTTCAAATAGATAGAGCTCAACATCTGTATCATTCATTCACTTCAATAGCTTGTAATCTTGAATTCATTCCAAGAAGAAAGTTCATTTCGATCTTGTTACTTTGTTGGAAATTCCGCTAACAAAAATATCTATTATAATTCATTCCATTCTTACAGGTCAATCAAGAGTGATAATTAAATGCAATGATCCATTCGATTACCTCGTCGATTGGCATTCCATTCAAGTCAACCAAACAGAACCTTAGACTCTTATTGCAACAATAATAATGTATAATCAAATTTACCAATAACTTTTTCTTGAGGAAAAGGACAAAAGATATGTGCAAGTCATCCAGATAAGACGTATTCCAGCCCATTTCAACTTACACTAAAAAAATTAATTGTTTCAACCCAGACCTGTTTCGCATCACCCACCCCACCCATGCATCTTGCCACATCTAGATTATATGATTGATTATGGATTTAGTTTTCTCTAGACAAAATAAGAGAAATACCTCGAAAAAGCTGAAAGGTCAGACTGTTTTAAAACATTTCTCTTATGGGTGCTGGTATCGGTATCCTCCAAGTCTAGTGGTCTCTTCAAACTGAGCTCAAGGGTAGGTGAGCCCTTACTATTTAGGGATTCATTTGCTTTAGCAACCATAAAATTAGTAGTAGATTTGGTTCTTGGTTCACTCGCTTCTTTCGAGTTTGATTCAATGAATTTTTCTGAATTTCTATGGATTCCTATTTCCAAATCTTTCCCTGCTTCAATTGCATCTGCAATACATCATAAAGACATTTAACTAAACAAGAATAAAAACAATCATGATACATTTGATTTATATAAAAAAGAGTCGATGAGTTACTTAATTTATCATCCTCTCCAGCATGCTCTCTTGCGCTAACTTTATCTGGTCTTGCATGGATAACCTGGGCGCAAGTGCTATCAGGGGTCGCTACTAATTTGTTTGTGTTTTCAACTTCCATCGCTCTTTTTGTCCAAGAACTCTATATAACCACGAATATATACATTAGTGGTCTCATTTTACAGTATAGATGTCTAGATTTTGATATTTAATTTTACATAATCCTATCAACTTTCGATAGTTTAGTGGTTTAGTCCCTCAACTTATATTCTGCAGTGGTTACATAATCAAAACTTTGTTTTGACAGGTTGAAAACACCATTTTGACCTGTTGAACAGGCTAAATGCTTGTGTGGACTCCAAATGTACAAAAAGTTAAATAAGAAAAATTGAGTTGAGAAAGTTAAGGGATATAACTACAAAAAAACAAAAAAAAAAGTTGGTTGGCTAAATAGCTAAAATGTTGATAGTCGGTTGGCTCTTATCCAGCATTGAGCCATATATACTATATACAATAGTTCACCAGAGGCATTTAATCAATTCAACATGTCAAAAAGGCATTTTCAACAAGTCCAAAACAGTGTAAAGTGATAGAACCACAGCAAAAAGAAAAATCAAGGGGATCAACAGGTAACATGTTGAGAGTTGGTTAGCTCAATCCAACACTAAGCCTAAAAGAATTATGCAAGTGATTGACTTAGGTTTTGAGACATAGATAATTGCATGATATTGGTATTATATAGCACGTCAGTGGAAATAGCACAATTTTGAGGTTTTAATGTTGTGAAAAAATGCACACACAAACGTCCGCACCCCACCCACACATCCCCGTACATGCACATGCATGCCCAAACACAAACACACAAACACATACCCTCCTACCATAAGATGTAAATGCTTATATTCCAATCCCACACAATCTTCATTTCTAAGTCATTTTTACATTGGTAATTACATCCAAATAGAAGATATTTACCTGAGTACCACTTCCATCATCACTTCCATCCTTAGCTGTCAGGCCTATGCTCCTGTCATCATCCTCATCACTGCTATCAATCTCATCATCAGACACTTCAACTCTTCTTGGCTTTGTAGGTTTATGAGCACCAACGCCACTCTCACTCTCACTACCGCTAGACTGAAGAAAACACGAAATTTAATGCAAAAAAGAGAGAGAAACTCCTTTAGTTTCTTTATGTATTTTGTTTGGAAAACAAAATAGCACAAAATTTTGACATTCTGCTCATCTAAATTAACTCTAAGCAAACCTGAAGGCAAAGTCCAAAAGCATAATAACTACATTAACTCACACTGTGACATTTCCTCCACACATGCTGCCAGAGGTTTTTAAGCTCATTCTTTCGAATGGGTTTGACTAAAAAGTCAACGGCACCTTTGGATAAACAGTTAAAGACTATACCCATAGAGTCATCAGATGACATCACTGCACATAAAATTTATTAGGTGTAGCAATTGAACATATATTTCATAACAGGTTAGATTCTTTATATAACAAGATCAATACTCACTGATCACTGGAATGTTTTTGCGAGGTACAAGGTTCATGATCTTGGACAAAAGACCAATTCCTGATAGATATGGCATGACTACCTCGGTTAAAACTAGATCTATTTGTTTGTTGAGATCTATCAGTACTTTCCATGCTTCTAGACCATTTGCTACCGCAGTAACTGCAAAGGAGTAACTCGCGTGTGGTCAATAAATTATGTGAGAACATAGTAGAATATCATTTCTTGAAAAATTTTGGTTCTCCATTGAATGATACCAATGATCATTAACTATTTATGAAGGCAGCTGTTACATAAGTGGAAGGTGAAGAAAACAGGGACTTTGTGCTTAAAAAAGTCAGCTCTTCTGCTATATTAAGATTAAGATGGATTATAATTGAAGCACGTGCTCATGCAAATCTTGATCAGCCAAGACGCCAACCCATAACATAAACAGAGTTAAACTATCATCTACAAACCTTTAATTCGTTACATTATAATTGCTTTCAGATCTCCCATGTAAACTATGTCTTTGTTTGGTTGGTTGATTGTCATGCTTCATGCCAGTCTTAAGAAGATAACCTCATAAATATACTATATGAATATCTAATTTGTGGTTTCAAGTGGTATGTTCTATTTACCTCACTAGAATCAATAGTGTCACCCAACAAACATCACATGAGAAGACTTATTAAAAAAGTGTCAGAAGAACAACATTTTCTATTTGTGTTATCAAGCGTCAGCATGCATCAGTTTGTTGATCACCAAAAAAGTAAATGTTCAACAATATGAGCTGAAATTAATATTTGGAATACGATAGTTACAGACCTTCATAGCTGCAATTACGTAACAGGGCACTGACAACATGACGAGTTGAGTCATCATCTTCCACAAGCAGGACTTTTAGAGACCTAAGAGGCAGAAACCTCTCCCATTGAATCACAGGCCCTTGAGGTTGTTGATTCTGTCGTTTAACGGCATCCTGTGATTTCACCAACTCTGTTCGTGTGCTACCATTTACATCCTCATTAACCCTTGACTCATCATCCTCAGACAATATCTGACCATTAAACGCAACTCCATCTCTCACTTCCTTCAGCTCCTTCCGATTATCTAGATTGAGCTCTACAGAGCTGTAAGTTACTGGAACACTAGCGCTCGCCCCAACACTCCTCATCAACCAGATTCAAACGAAACAACTACGTACAAAGTGCAGGTCTTCCACAGCATAAACAATTCTTTCTTCGAAAAGAAGTGGCACATAACGTTGTCTCCAAGAAATAAACCCTACCCGTTACAGAATCCTACAGAAATTGAAATAATCATAAAACATAGTTAAAACCTTACCAAATTAACGTTTGAATTCATCAACAACTGTCTCCAATTTCATAACCGAGCATAATCATATAGGTTAATCATACCATCATCCAATCTCCAAAACACACAGATTCAAATGAAAAAACAAAAAGTTGTCAACCAAACCCTAACATCCTAAAAACCAGATTCATACATAATCCAATATACAACCACACAAATTCTGAATCCACCATATATATTTCCATCAGATCTTAACCTAAACGACTCCCGCATATGTTCAACAGAGCAGAAAACAGATTAGCATCAATTTACCCCAACAAAACCACCAAAAACCTCAGCTAATCCTACTTCAATTCAACTCAATCGGCCAGAAACACTTACATTAACACGAATAGCAAAGATACAAACAGCAGGTCCTAGAACAAAAGCTGAAACAAACAAAACTCCGTCAATTCATCAGCTAATCAGCAACTGTATACACAAATACTGAAGATAATCAGCAGCAATGAGTCAATCACACACAAATTATCTTCAATTTAGGGAAATCGTATCGAATGAAGCGTGAATCTAGGGTTTGTAGACAACACACAGAGCGTTTTCGATCTACTAGCTCGTAGAAGACGAGGATATTATATTCCTTGTGATGACGTGGAGGTAACGAGGGCCAATAATGTGCCACGTGGGGCGACACGTCGGATGACATGTAGGATGGAAGGTGATGATGTGGATTGGAGATCAATATACGGGCTGAAATAGATTTGGGCCGGATCGCGGATCTTTAAAGATCCGATTTGAGGGGACACGTGGCGCGCTGCGAGACGAGTTAAAGGTTTTTGAAACGGTGGGGGCCACCGTATGGGTGGGTGGATAACGGAGGCGTTGGTGAAAAGACGGAATTGCCCCTGATGAAATTTGTTGTACCGAGAGTACCCTTGCCATGTCAGCAAGAAAATATCTGGGGAAACTCGACTATGGTGTGGGCGATGTATGAGGATTGAGGTACAACCAACCATTGAGAGGCTGGCACGTGTAGCCGACCATGAATTATTATTGCAAGTAGTGTTTTGAAGTTATGGTTGTTTTTTAATTTTTTTATGTAAATAAAGTATTAGTTGTTGTTGAATAGTATTTTTGTTAAATAGTTTTCTATAAATAAAGTATTAAAGTATTAAGTATTAGTGGTCATTGGTAAACATACGGGTGTTAGAGCATTCTTTTTCAAATTTATGTAATTGTATTTCATATATTATTATATGGTATGGTTATAAATTATAATGAGTGAATGATATGATAAATTTACTGTTTAATATGTATTTTTGAAAAATACTGTTTAAAATCCTATAATATTTTTAATATATTTTAAGTGGTTGTAAGTGGATGAGATAAAAAAGTAATGATTAAGTTGAAAAGAAGATAACAAAATTAATGATTTTTAATGTAATTATATGGATAAAAAATAAAAAATGAGTTGGGAATGCTCTTAAAGTGATGTTTTCATTCAATAGAAGGTTGTCGGTTTGAGTTTTAAAAGTGACAACTCTTAAATTATTAGGTGTTAGTTTTTGTATCCTAAATATTTACATATTGTTGTTAAAAAAATTATTATTACGTATTGGTAATAATAAAATGAAAAGGTTATGTTTATTATAAAGAAAACGATTTTTTTGAATTAAATTTAATATTGAACTTATTATCGGTTAGCCTGGTGTGTTAAGTAATTATCTTTTCTTATTAAGTTGTTATTTTGATCATTCTCATGTGTAGTATAATAAGATACTTTCATCCTTTTAATAACTTCTAAATGTTTATAGAACTCAAAGCATAAGTTTATTATTTTTATGTGAGTGTGTGCCTTATATTTTGATGGATGATTGTTAGTGGTTGTGAGTGAAGGAGGGGGAATATTTATCGGGGTTGTACCATGATTCTCAATATTTAAGGAAATATGGGGAATCACGGTACAACCCTCATAAATTTTTTAACATTTTTAAAAATAGTTATGAGTAGATAAGAGAGAAAATATAATTATATTAAAATTTATTATTTAATTGAAAGATATAATAAAAATTAATATTTTTAATGTAAATATGATAACAAGGTTAGAAGAGCTACTGTGAATGCTCTAAATATCACAAATCTAAATCTCATAAATAAACCAAACCATTAATCAAAGAAGTCATGCTGAACTTATCCATTCTTTTATTTTTATATTTTTGTGGCATGCTCTTCAGGTCTACCTATTTAACTTGTCAAATCATTAATATATTAATGTTTTGAAAAGTATGAATTTAATAGATTGGATGTCTAGCCAACCCGTTTGTTTAGCATAGAAAGTTAAAGATTAGTAGCACAAATGTTACTTTGTTTTTCTATTATTTACTTTTACAAAAGTTATTTAATTTGACTATCTTTAAGAAACCTACTAAAGATAAACGTGTTTCATAAAGTTTTGAAAACACTCAATTACTCAAAGCTTTAAACATATCCTGAAGTTTCTTAATTTTGATTTGTAAGTTAAATTAGTCATGTACCTAAGCAATGAGTTTCCTCCTGATAGGGTTAGGGTGCGGTTCTAGTTGAGAAATGAACAGATGACCCGATTAAGATAACACATATTATCCAAAGCAGGGTCTTACATTTACCGTTAAAAAAAAATAAATTAGTCATGTGGAATTTTTGTGCTTGGGTTTGATTTTAATTAATGTTAATATATGATTTTGATGTATAAAATAACAAATTTTAAGTGTGTGTTTTGGAGTTTTATAATTTATATGGATTTTCTTTGCTCGTGCCATAATTCTATGTTTGAACACCGTTATAAAAGTGAGCATACAAATGTGAGTTTATCTCTAACTCTCAACACAAGTAGAAGGCATACTAGTGTGAGTTTCTCCTCTAACTCTCAACACAAGTAGAAAATGTGAGTCTGTCTATGTTGTTCCTGATTATGTTACAACCCTGAATGATTAATGACGAGGCATAACTTATGGTGAGACTTAGTCCTGAATTTGTTTGACGTCGTGTGCATACAGCATAAGTTACAACAGCAACCATCCCCGTTTTGGAGCACCAATTATGCTTTGAAGATTTATACATTATGCATCCTGATTTATACCTACAATTGTACCCTACGTGAGATTTGGTCATGCATGTGCAGGAGAAAAGGTACGAAATTTCGATGACCCAAAAGCAGCATAATTACTTGTAACAAACAAACAAACATATCTGGTAATAATCTCACTCATTCAGTACGTTTGAGGAGGATGGGACGAAAACAAACTGACAACGTTTACCTTTATCTCATATCATAGAGAGACTACTTTTGGAGAGACTCGCTACTTGTAACACAAAAATGAAAATATTGCTTACAACCATAATATTAAATAATGCAAAACAACTGTTCTCAAGCTAACCATATCCAGCCAAGTTAAAGGAAACATAAACAAAACATTAAAACAGAAAACATGAACTTTTGTTCTTTATGCAACAGCTTTCTCATATGTTAAGAAAGACATACATTATAGTCTGCTACGAACTACACGCTCTCGGGCATCATTGATGTTACATGTGGTCTTTGTTGCTGTCATCCCCACCATGCCTGCAGAACAAAATTTAGCAGTCAAGGTTTAGATTAAAAATCTTGCAAAGTGCAATTTACCATGTGTATCAAGCATTAGGTACTTGTGCGTTACTACAATAGTTTATACTACAGATGGTAACATAAATCCAAAGAGAAAACATTACTACTCGTATTAGATGCCACATTTGTAGATAACAAAACAAAATGTTGCCATTTTGACTGGTTTACTTAGAACCAGGTGAATTCGACTTTATTTTCCTTCAAAGATTAATATTTAAAAGCTACAGGGGTTAATAAGACAAACCGCCAAGAGGGAGTGAAATTTCGAGCCTTTCTGTCCAACTGAAGATTCTCCAAGGCAACTGAAGCACGATTAATGTTCTCTGAAGCTTCATCATTTTCATATCTCCAGTTGTAATCATCATTTCTGTAGCTAGAGGTTGAAGAACCTCCTCTTCGGTCTAAATAATTAACAGAAACATAAATAATAGTACAAATGAAATGAATGCTAAGAAGCTGATGGAAATATATTGTTCTTTAATTATTCAATTTGTTTTAACAAGAAGAAAGATAGATATGTTGTTAATAATAACGTAAAGGAATACTGGAATAGTAATGGCATGCTTACCAGATGTTTGGGAACCGGGACCTTGTCTGGCATAAGAAAAACAGATAACTTTATTAATAAGAAATGTAATAAGACGATACTAAAGATAACTTGCTGATATTTACCTTCCCAAAGGAGCTAATCCACCAACTACAGATGATGAAGATGGCCTTCGATTTCGAGCATCTATATTGCCTCTTCCTTGAGATTGACTCTGCAAGAAATCACGCAAGTAATTGGTCCTAAATCAAATTGTCCATATTTAAATTAAGTTTAAAATTGATCTATCTTCACTACAATAGCTCATATATTGCTCCACCTTCACATATATTAAAGCTAGTCCTATTTAAGCCATAAGTACATAAAAATGTACCAAAGTTGGATTCTCATGCTAATTTATGGGTTGTGTGATGATAGATCTCGTGTTAAAATCTTTAAGTTACTAAAATGTTACAGTTATACTAATATTTCCAACTAAAGAACATAATCGAATCAAAATTAATCTGTTTGGTTTGGTCTGGCTCTAAATATATTATGCTTTTACGGTACCAATCAGTGCATTAAATTCGGAAGCAGCTAAAAGGGTAAAATGTACAGTTTCAGCCAAAACCAAACCAAAAAAGTAATCAGACTACTAATTATATGTTATATCAGCTAAAAAAGGTGAAAGTAACTAGATATTTTGTGAGTCCTCTAAACATTCTAATAAACTTTGCCCTTAACATCACAAGCAGTTCATGCATAGCGAGAGTATTGTGGATAAGAAGTTGGTAAAAAAAATTCATGCATCTAGTCCCAAATTCCCTAAAAAAGCTCCAATAAGCTCTACAGCGTAATCTACGGGGGTATTTATACGTATGTTTTTCAAAGGATTATTGCTACTCAAAGTAACATGACTAGATAATCAACTGAATGAGGTTAGGGGGCGAGTCTTGGAGCAACGGTAAGGTTGCTGCCATGTGCGCTTGGAGGTCATGGGTTCAAGTCATGAAAACAATCTCTTGTGGAAATGTAGGGAAATGATGCATACATCAGGCCCATGTTGGGCGAACATACCCCGACCCCGCACAAGCAGGAGCCTCATGCATTGGGTTTGCCCAACTGATTGAAGTTAGGGATGGTTGAGTAATTTTACATTTATCTCAATAATCAAATTTTCATGTCAACTCCTTAACAACTTCTCCAAGTTTGATTAATAAAAGACCAATAGAGTTCAAAAATAAATATCAAACCTCGAACTTCAAGAAGCCTTCAAGCACATCTAACAGCAATGGGCCGCTATCTCCATTCCTGCTTATATCATAGTCATTCTTATTACTGAAGTCCCTTAACTCTGCTTTCCACGCATCCTTTTGCTGCAATGACAGGTTTAAGAAAACCGTAGTTGAACAAAACTTGAAAGAATCATGAATACAACAACACCATACATGATAAGAAAGAAAAGTGTTACCAGATTACACTCGGGCAAATAAACTTTTAGTGTGTGTCCCAGTTGTGCCCAATCCAAGTACTCGCATATTAGCGCAGTTAGAAGCCGACCTGAAAGAATATCAACATAAGACCACAAAATACATCAATTTGGTGATTTAAATGTCACACTCCATGCAAATAAATAAATGTTTGTACTCAAAAATAGGATCAATGAAACAATAATCAATTAATTTACAAATTTGGTTGAAAATACCTGAAGGCGAAGCATGAAGTTGCTTTGCACGATCATTGCAGCTACCCAACAGTGCAGGAGGTAAACCTTCATCCTTTTCAATTGCTTTATCTTCTTCCTCTATTGCCTCAAAGACACTTGCTCTAAGTTCAGCCTTTCACCAATAGCAAACGCATCAGTAATAAATGATCAAGTTCATTAGCAACGCGAATACAAAAGTGAACAATTAAACATGTAAATGTTGTTTTTTTTCCTTTTTTATAACCGTATTCAAACATAGATTACGGTCTTTTAAACGCGAATAAAGAACGTCCACATGGTCCATAATCTTAATAAACCTAGATTATGGTCTTAATACATATAAATAACATCCATATGGTCCATACTCCATAATCCTAAAAAAAAACCCTAGATTCCAATCTTTAATGGCACCTCATATCCATTTCGAATCTTCTTATCATGTATTAATAACACTTACAAACACCTCAAATCCTTCATTAAAGCTGAAAGCTTTTGATAAACTACTGACCCACCCAAATGAGAATTCATCAAAATTCCCATTTACAATTGAAATCAGAAGCGCTAATAGCTTGAAACAATAATTATCTTAACAACAATAACATCTCATCAGTCATCACTAGCAAACTCAAAACCCCAACACCAATTTAATACCAGATGTTTGATACACCCTAAAATAATAATAAAATACCCTCATCCACAAATAAAATCATCAACATTCTCATCGATCCCCTGAAAATCAAACACTCATATAACATATAATACCCACCCGATCCGACGATACAATGCATCCCATTACAAACCCAAAAGCATTCTACAGAAATTCACCAGATTCCCACATAATTGCAAGTGTAACAAGATGAATTGAAGAATAAATTACTCGGATCTTAGCGAGAACCCCTTTCTTTTCTAGGGTTCGAGTGACGAGGGTCTTGAGGTCCATCATTTCTCTAGTGTAATCATCCATCTTGCAGATGCTTCGTGTGGTTCTTCGTCTTCGTGAACTTGTGTTGTTATGGAAACTGATTTGGGGGTTCTGATGATGAATTGTATATTTCGAGTGTTTTTGTGGTGATTCGGGTATGGGATTAGTGATCCGACGGTTGAAGGTTGAAACGGGTTGTGCCTTGGTGTGTCAATAGTTTCGTATTCACGAGTTACGGGTTAACTGGTTGAAATATTGAACCCGAACACAAGTTATATTTTAGTCGTGTCAAAAAAAAATTATTCATAAACTGAACATATGTGAAATTATGTAACTTTAACTGAGCGTTTAACTCATTTATTTTAAAATGTCAAAATTATCATTAGAAAATTACAATCTAAATGATCGTTTGATTTGCAGAATGTTTTTGTAAAGGAATTGGAAATGAAATTGAAATCATGTTAAATTTAATAACGTGTTTGGTTGGTCAATTTTTAAAGGACTTGAAATGTTGATTTTGAATGTTTCATTCGGATTGTTAAACATTATATAAGTAAGTGAAAGGAATTTGGGAAGATTTTTCAATTTTAATATTATCAGTTGACCAACCAAACATAATATCCGATGATTAGAATTTTCCAATTTCAGTTTCTGAGAATTTTATGAACTAAACGAAGGTTAAGGTTTGTTTTCAAATTAACTATATGTCAGATGATTTCAAGTTTTAATTATGTTGATAATATACATTTGTTTTATAAAAAGAAAAAGAAAAATAGAGTTCAAAATGTCAGTTGTATAATGAATTTATAATCTGAAAACAAATAAGACCTATTTAAAATTTAAACGACATATAATAATATTTTGGAAAATATATTATTAAAACGAGTTAACTGGTCAGTCTTTTTTTAAGTGAGTCAACCTGATCTCGACCTATTCTATTGACGGGTCAACCCAAACCAGACTTGCTTTCTAAACAGATTTTATTGCCCAACCCAACACTTTTTTTTTCTTCGTGTCGGAATCAAGTTTGTGACACGAATTGTCATACATGTGTCGATGGTTTAAAGGTATGGTTGAAAATAATGGATAAATATATCGCAATACTAAATGTATAACCAATAAATGGAAAAGTACAATGGATAATACCAAATTGTTAGCTTATTTGATGGTAATCTTTTCATAATCAGTAAATATTGAACCGGCGTTTTACTAGTTTATTAATCGAACTAGTAGAATTACATGTTGCTAAAAATACTTTAAAATTAAATGCGTAAAACGTCTGATGAAATTAAAATAAAATATAAAAATACAATATTTTTTAAGTGTGTTTGTAAAGTTGATATATTTATATAATTCTTTAAAAAAAATATGAAGTTTGAACCGGTAGATAGATTAGTAAATGGTAGTTTGATAGAATGAAAAAACAAAGTCTAATTAGCTTTTGCCACGTGATGGTTTGTTTGTTCTTTTTTCAACATTCAATGTTATGTTAAATTAAATTCAAAGTCTCTCAATCAAAATATGTTAAATTAAATTCAAAGTCTCTCAATCAAAATAAAAAAGAAAACAAAAATTGAATCATATGGATATATGATCTCACATTATGGGCCGCAAAATAAATTGAGCCTCTAGTAGCATGTGTATTAGGGGCGCGTCAAATACACGAGATATATACGTAATTATTAGAATAACAAACGTGTCAAACTTGAGTTTGTAAAGTGCTCTGGCTCGAGTTTTAGATAATGGACCAGAAAGGAGTCGAGCTAGAACCCCAGTTTTATTACATTGAACGAACCAAAATCGAGTTTAATCAAACTCGACTCATTAGTTTTCATCCCTAGTTCATCTTGATCAATCTAGTTAGAACCAAAAACAGCCCTTGTCGCTTGGATTATGCTTTTGATTACCGGTTGCAACGAAGCATATGTTCGCTTTTAGGTTCACACATGTGATTGTATTTTCTTCCATATATATCCTTATAAACTATATGTCTACACACGGGAACATCAAACCTCACAAGTTACTATTAAACCACAATTGTCCCGTACAATTGGGCATCAACGTGCCCTATGTAGAGTTGCTCGTCCAATGGATAAGCCTGGAGCTATTTGCCATCGAGATGTATGATCGTTTGAAAAGACGTGTTTTGTGAGAATGAAGAGGAAAGAGAGTGAGATCTTAAAAAAGACGATTCATAGAAGAAAGAGAGAACCTGTAGTGGTATAGTGTTTATCTCTTTCTTAATGTGGATGGTCTTAACACATTTCCAACTAAAAACAATTTCAATTAGTAAGTAATAAAAACTTTTTTCTGTGATGATGTTTTTTCTTTTATATTTGTATACGATTAAAGAGTTTACAACTCATGTTGCAATTATGACCTTAACTAGAATTTAACTTAATTAGTTAAATACTTTTGTTACAAACTTATAAATATAATACATGTTAAAAGCAAAAAAAAAGTAGCTCGAGTATCAATTGAAGCAGTCTTTTAATCTTCTAGAATAAAAGAAAATTTTGTTTTCATCTACTTTCCTTTGTATCAAGATTTCTATTGTTAGTGGGATATTACTATACTTGTAAGTACTCGTGTATAAAAGTATAAAACTATAAGCATGCTAGCCAGCGGTAGATCTTTTGTTTCAAATATGTATTAAAAATTGAAGAAAAAACAATATATGCCATAGACGTTAAAATACAAAGCCTAAAAACATACGAATTGTATGATGTCATTAGGATTCGACACATGTTTGTAAGGGATAAGGATAATTTCATTTGTGTCATAACATGAAACACGTATGCAACTAAATTTGGTGTCACTTATGCAGCCTTAACTTCGCTACAGAAGCAAGTAAACATAAATAGTCAACCTTGTGGACTTGTTGTATTGCTTGACTATTCGATTAAAGGTGAAGTTGACATGATCCTTTAAATATCCATATCAAGTATTAAGATGAGTGAGTTTGACATTTCATTATACTATCTTTATTCTTTTTTTTTCTTCTTTTTTTATATTATTACTTGAAATCAATCAGCATGATTATCCGTAAATAGTCGTCTTTTGTGGAGACAAAGATGCAAAGAAGATAAGCTTCAAAAGGAAGCATACATTCTATAAAACGACTTATAATCTATCTTATTGTATGTTATTTGCATAAATTTATTCTTTAATATCTATTGTATTTAATAAAAACTTGTTTGTTTTACCACTTTTTAATCTCTAAACCCATCATTTTGCCACTTGCCATTCTTATAAACAATCTCAAATTATTTTCCTTTCAAAAAAGTTTTATAGTAATTTAAATATTAAAACTAATTGATCTCTCTTATTAAAAAGTAATTTTATTAATTGCTACATTTCTCTCTTTTATTTAGACTTTTTATAATTATATTATCATTTTAAAAGTAGTTTTTATTAATCAAATTAAAAATCACATCATCTTATTAAAATATAAATAATAAAACAGTTATATAATATAAAATTTTCTGAAACACTAAACTTTTTTAAAATAAAATATATTTTAAATCGGCTTATTAAAAAATTACAAAAAATGAAATTTTCTAATAGCAGTCTTAGTAAAACAACTAGAATAAGTACATACCAGATTTTTTAATAAACAAGATTTTTATATAAAATATATTTTTATAAGAAGTTTTAATATGAATGTTTAAAAATTAAATTATTTAGATAAGAGAGTTAAAAAATAGTATAATTGTTTTAATTTTGAACTATTACGTAAATATAATTTTAATCATATCTTATATTAAAGTATCATACTATAACTTTTTGTATTTATTACTAACTATAATTCATTTATTAAATGAGATTCTAGACTATTTATCTATCTGGCCGCCTATCTATTTATCTATCTATCTATCTATCTATAAATTAAGAAAAATTAAGATAAGACTGTGATATAATTGTAAGTCTCATCACACTAATTTTCTTGTTTGTCTTATTAATAATAATATTAAATACTAATAATATTACTCATATTATTTTCAAACTAAAAAATATATAATTTTAAAAATAAAACCTATTTTTAATTAAAAACACAGTTTTAATAAACAAAAAATTTATAAAATACAGAATAGAATGAGCTTTTGTGAAGAAAATTCATTTTTTTAAAACAAAATATTTAAAAACCATAATTGTTTTATAAAAAATTGAAAAATATTATTGTTTATTTACTTAAAATAATTATTTATACGTAATTATAATTATATTTTATCTTCAAACATGGTTTGATTACTTCATAAACTTTTATTACTAATTATTTAATATTTTATTTTTCAACTCGTGTAACGGGATACTAACCTAGTATAGTATGAAAGGACGGCACTTTACCATTTAAACTATCTGTTTTGGACGACATAAACTTATTCCAAACTTTTTCTAGAACACTAAACACTGATGCGAGATTTATAAACATGCCCTGAACACTTTGCACCCATCAACCTTTCCAAATAAGAAGTCCTCCCCATTGACCAAAGTTCATCACAAAATAAAGAACAAAAGAGCAAATTAGCTGGTTGAATTATATAACTTTAACAATTACCAGAAAACAAGTGTAGCAAATCAATATATCAGTACAAAATGTCATAGATAAGGAAAAAAAATAATTTAATTAACCTGTTAAATATTCATCTAGTGTCTTACTAGACGGATTCTTTTATAAGTCTTTTTTTATTAAAATAAAATGAATTAATGTGGACATGATAAAAATAATAACATGTGTTCATAAAATCTTCAGTATAATTATTTGTTGACAACTTTGAATAATAAATTACTAACATACGTGCTTATAGCATCCCTTAATGTTTACATTATCAAACATATGACTTAATAAAATAACTAAAAAGAATTTTTAAAGAGACAATAAGCTTTGATTTCACTTCTTCATAGGGGTCTTCATGGATGTTGCAATCTTCACTTTCTTGATCAGAAGACTGAAAATTTTAGCTTTGATTTCACCTCTTCTTGGTGGAAGGCTTGCAATCCTTCTTGTTTGTTTGTCTTTCTCTTCAACCCATTTGTGTTGACTTTCCATTGGTCAAGCTAAACACGATTGAAGTTTCAATAGAAGAGATATATGGGCAAGTTTAAGTGGTTATACAGAACATGAGTATTTATAGTTAAAAGAAGTCACACGGTCATGTCTTGTTTGTCAACATGACTTATGAGTTTCCTTAATTATAAAGAAAAATGTTATAGTAATTACTTTTGTTTTTATAATTATCATAGTATGTGTATTATACGAATTTAATAAATAAAATATTAAATAATTAGTAATAAAAATTTATGTATTATAAAATAATATTGAAGATAAAATATGATTATAATTACATATAGATAACTACTTTAAGTAAAATAAACAATAACGTATTTTTCTTAAAATTTTGTATTATAAAAAATTTGTGATTTTTAAATATTTTGTTTTAAGAAAAGTGACTTTTTTTAAGGTTTGTTGTATTCAGCATTTTATAAAAACTTTAAAAAAGTGAGTTTTAATAAAAAAAAATATGTTATTAATTTATTAAATTATACATTTTTTAAATTTGAAAATGATATGAGTAATATTCTTAGTATTCAATATTATTATTAATATATAATATAGAGAATGAGAAATAAGTATAATAACACTTACAATTGTTTGTCAACTGATGTTAGAATATATTAATGTTTGTCAACTGATGTTAGAATATATTAATGTTGTATTTCGACATAGATTAATTAAGACTACTAGTGTATTCCATAGGTGCGTGTTGCGCGATTGATGGCAACTCGGAACGATTTGAAGATGTATAACAATCATGTTCGGGCTTGGAACAAGTGTTCGGTTGTGGCTGCTAACCGTAAATGATAGTCACGCCAAAACAAGCGCCACTACTTTGGTTATCTCATCACCGCCCTCAAAGTTCATCTGGTCACCAACACAATGGTGACAACCAAGTACATCGATCAATGAAAGACCGAATAGATAACAAGAAACCTATAATGATTTTAATCCAATTATTTTGAGTCTAGTTCACCACACCAACTAGTAAATCAGTATTGTAACCAACTCAATGAATGAGGCGTGTCAAATAATTGGATTAAAATCAGTTACAATAACATATAGTTGCCTATTGTAATTTTAATTAAACGACATTAAAACTTGTGACGTATGACAGATTACGATAACAAACACGTTTCTTAAAATAATACATTCTGTAAATTACCTATAACTAAGAATAATATTCAACCATTTGATATTGCTTTACTTGGAAATAATTCTAATAAAATTACCAGAAGTTAAGTATCGATCATCTATACAATGAAATTGAATGAAATGGAATGGAATTAAATTGAGAAACTAATATAATTTTAAATAAAATTATGTTTGAGGGGTAATGAAATGTAAATCCCAATGAAATGTTTCACCTCAAATTCATTTGGTTGTAGGATTTCAAATTTCCTATCTAAGTGAAATGATTTTGAAATCCCACAACCAAAGGAATTTGAGGTGAAACATTCCATTGTGTTTTATATTTTATTACCCATTCAAACATAATTGTACTTAAAATTATAATAGTTTCTCAATTTCATTCAATTCATTCCAACCAAACGGCCCCTAAAATAAGTTTTTTTTTAGATATTTGTTATTTTATAATGCATTAGATTAGATACTCGTATGTTATACGGGTTAAATAGAAAAACATATATAATAGATTATATATATGTATAATTTAATATATGTTATAGATAACATATCAATGAAATTATTATATATAACAAACATATTAAAGTTATAAATAATAGTATAAAAAGACAAATGATTTTATTATATATTAATAAATATCCATAAACTTCTTTATATACATTTATAAATTTTTTGTTTTAACAATGATTAGCTACAAATTAGATTATATTTTAACAAAATCAAGTGCTATTAAAGTATTTTTAATCATATTTTATTTTAGTCATTAATTTTTTTATAATTATATTAATTTTATATTGTTCTTATCGTTTACCCAGTGTAGTACACGAGTTCTAACCTACTTTATGAAAAATTGCGCAATCGTTTTTTCATTTATTTTATAATCACTCGCTACTGATAAATTCATGAAAAAATGCATTATCTTGCAATCGCTTTTGCCTTTTTTATAATCACTCACTACTGATATTTGTGTGTGAGTTGCTTCATGTATGAAAGATTCGTACTATGGATGTGAAATTTTTTGGATTATATTGTTTTGAGTAAATTGTCGTTTTCCTTCCATAATTTGCTTACATTTGTCATGTTTTTCCAAAAATGTTTTTTCTTGCATTTGGCTCCATAAGGTTTGAAAAAAGTTATTACTTTTATCCAAAAAAAATTAGCTTCATTATTTTAAAATGTTACATATTCATCGTTAAAAATGTACTTATGTAATTTTTCATATAAGAACAAAATCTTAATTTATGTTTACCGGTTGTTGATAAAAAGTTTTCTGACAGAATTTATTTTTTGGATGAAACTGAAAACTTTCAAACATTGGAAAGTCAAATGCAAGAAAAAAAAGTTATGCATAAAAATGACAAATATAACCAAATCACAGGCAGAAAAACAACAATTTCGTCTTTCTTTGAACAATTTAAATTTGATTTAACTTGTCACACATTTTTTTCAAGTTTAAGTAGTGAAAGTAATTTGTTGTAACAACAAATAAATGCCAAAACACGAAATTTTTAAAAAACGCGTGTTTGATTTTATGCAAAAAGGTCGGTATTCTCTGGAGTTAGGTTTATAGTAACGTGATATTTGATATTTCTTCTCCACGTAGTTGTCAATTGACATTCTTACATATTATATTGACTAAGGCAAAAAGTTGTTTTTTGTTTGTAGTGAGATCAATAAAAGACACCAAAACAACTATTTAAAAACTTTTGACCGTTGAAAGATCATTTAAAGCGGCTCGAGTTACCATGGAGGTGTAAAATTATGTTAAATAGTGTCATTAACACATCACTACCGACTATCAACACATAAAAAACTCGTATAAAAAATTTAAAAATAAAAAATAAAACCGAACAAAAAGTGAACGTAAAAACATAATCACGCATGTGAAACATAAAACATATAAAATAATAATAAGTTGTTCTAGGACCAGCGTGTTGTGATAGGGTCATTAAATGTAAAAAACAAGCGGTAAAATGTTTATACACACACGCACGCTACAATGTGTTAACTCGCAAAATTTAGAACAAATCATAAAACAAAAAATTTATAAAATATAAAAAGTATAGGCGACAAAAATTGAAAGTAAAATAATGCTGGAACTAAACTTAAAAGATATCAAAGTATTGAGTTGATAACTAAAAAAGGTTAAAAATAAAATAAAATAAATAAAAAATGGGTACAAGCCATTAAAATACATGTTACAACTCATGATACATACCAATGTTGCAAATTAATATATAGTAATAAATTAAAACTTCAACAAATAATTTATTTTAAGTGAAAATGACATATAGGTTTGGTTGAAATAATATCATTTTCTTTTATGATTTATAAACAATGTATATGAGGTTTGTTTGTATTATTTAAATTTTATCAACTAAAAGAACAAACGCATGAACATAAACAAACTTTCATCTTCATCTTTAATTAAGAAAATAAGCTTGTCAGGTGTTTCTTTCACTTTGTTTAAGATGTTTAGACACATATAAAACAAAAATTAAGGTATATTTGGTATGTTGTAACGGAATGGACGAAATAATAATAAAAAAATGATGAGAGAATAAATAAATCATTACAGTCTATTATCATGTTTGGTTATCTTTTAAAAATACTAAAATTAATAATACTTTATGTTTTTTGTTAAGAAGGAAAAAATGAAAGAACTAAATGTAAAAGTGGTTATAGTGGTGATGGCTAGTGGAGGTGGTGATGGTCGGTGGTGGTTCCCAGCGACGATGGTTGGCGGCGGTGGCGGGTGGCGGTTGGTGGCGGTGGCGGCGCGATGGCCGGTGGTTGGCGGCGTCGACGGTTGGTGGTCGTGGCGGTGATGGTCGCGCCTGGTGGTGGTGGTCTATCTATCTTGGTAGCCGGTGAGAATCAATCTTGGTGACCGATGGTGGTTGTTGTCGTGGGCGGGTGGTTTTGATGACTAGTGATGGAATAAGAAATGTAATGAAAAAAGAAAAAAAGAAAAAATGGAGGTGGATGAAATGAATTACAGAGAATAAAATTATTTATGTAATGATTCATTACATTATATTTACCAATTAAACATGTTTTTTTTTTCATTTACTCTCAATGGTTTATTACATTCAGCTCTCACTACTACGTACTAAACACTATCCGGAAAAATTACACATAAATGTAACAAACTTTTATAATTATTTCAATTAAATCATTAAAACTTTTTCTGCTCCAATTTAATAATTCAAATTGTGAGTAACGTGCCAATCATATATATTTTACAAATTTAACAGGTCAAGTGCATATATGCCTTTTTGTTTTATTTTTTAAATTCAGTAAGTACAATATTTTTTAAGTGTGTTTGTAACGTTGATATATTAATAAATCTTTAAAAAAATATGAAGTTTGAACCGGTAGATAGATTAGTAATTGATAGTTTGATAGAATGAAAAAACAAAGTCTATTTAGCTTTTGACACGTGATGGTTTGTTTGTTCTTTTTTCAACATTCAATGTTATGTTAAATTAAATTCAAAGTCTCTCAATCAAAATAAAAAGGAAAACAAAAATTGAATCATATGGATATATGCTCTCACATTATGGGCCGCAAAATAAATTGAGCCTCTAGTATCATCTGTAGCGTGAATGATGTTTAGGGGCGCGTCAAATACCCGAGATGTATACATTATGAAATTTTTATTTCAATTGTGAATTACAAGTATAATTGAGGCCAACTATATAGCTATATACAAACATAATTATAGGGGTCAATCAATCTAATTTATTTACAATAATTGACAAATTAAATATGGGAATGAATATTATTAGGATTGATTTGATTTGGAATTATTTGTAGACATGGGTCTAATACGCCCCCGCAAGATGGTGGCTCCATTGAAGAGGCCAATCTTGGATCGGAATTTGAGGAAGAGTCGTTTGGCAAGCGGTTTTGTGAGAGTGTCAGACGGTTGATCTTCGGAGTTAATATGATAACTTTTGAGGAGGCCAGCCGTAACCTTTTCCCTGACGAAATGGTAGTCAAGTGCCACATGTTTCATCCTTGAATGGTAGACAGGATTAGCGCATAAATATGTAGCTCCCATGTTGTCGCAGTAAAGAGTCGGCGGTGCAGTCGGAGTAATTTTAAGTTCATGAAGCAGATTTTCCACCCAAGTTACTTCTGCAGCCGCATTGGCTAGGGCCTTGTATTCGGCCTCAGTGGAGGATCTAGAGACGGTTTTTTGTCGTGTTGATTTCCAAGAAACAATGTTTGATCCAAGGTAGATTAGGTAAGCTGAGGTTGACCTGCCGCCATCGAGGACTCCGCCCCAGTCAGAGTCGGCAAATGCAGTAATATTGACAGGTTCCCCTTTCTTTAAAAACAATCCATGATGAATAGTGCCTTTCAAGTATCGCATGACCCGTTTTAGAGCTTGCATGTGTTTTGTTGTTGGGGCATGCATATACTGAGATAATTTGTTGACCGCAAAGCAAACATCTGGTCTAGTGAAAGCAAGGTATTGGAGGGAACCAATGATTTTGCGATAAGTGGTAGGATCAACCTGAGATGAACCATCATGTGGTGAAAGAACCTCGGATGAGCTAAGTGGGGTGACAACGTCCTTTGCGCATCCATGTGAAAATTGGTGAGCAGATCATTGATATGCCTATGTTGGGAAAGAAACATGCCTTGATTTGTTGAAATAACTTCTATGCCCAAGAAATGATGTAGAGCCCCTAAATCTTTGAGAGAAAAGTGATTGGATAGGATGTCCACAAAAGAGTTAAGAAAGCTTGTGTTATTACTTGTCAAAACAATATCATCTACATACACAAGAAAATACATGATTATGTCATTAGTTTGATATACAAAAAGAGAGGCATCCGATTGAGATTTTTTAAACCCATAGTTGAGAAGGAATGTTTTAAGTTCCATGTACCACGCCCGTGGTGCTTGTTTGAGTCCATAAAGAGATTTCCGAAGTTTACAAATATGATTGGGAAATTGGGGATTTGCAAATCCTGGTGGTTGGATCATATAGACATCCTCATAAAGAGTGCCTTGTAAGAAGGCATTGTTAATGTCAAGTTGTCGTAAAGGCCAGTTACGAGCAAGGGCAAGGGAGAGGATAACACGAATGGTGACCGGACTGAAGGTGTCAAAGAAGTCTTTGCCCAACTGTTGATGGAAGCCTTTTTCGACTAAGCGTGCCTTATATTTGTCAATGGACCCATCTGGTTTCCGCTTCACACGAAATACCCATTTGCAACCAATAGGTTTGTGGGTAGATGATGGAACGAGCTCCCAAGTTTGATTGTGAAGAAGAGCGTTGTACTCATCATCCATGGCTTTTCTCCATAGAGGATCTTTAACGGCTTGAGAGACACATGTTGGTTCAATGGTGGGTGGGATGGGATGAATTGTGGTGTGGTTGACAAAGTTGGCACCAAAATATTTTGGGTTCAGTTTTCGGTTGCGTGGAGGTAAAGGGGAAGAATGGTTGGGTGTAGATGTGGTCGTGGTAGTAGGCGTGGTTTGTGGAGGGGAAGGGGTGGTGTTGAGGAAGTTGGTTGAGTAGGGTGGTTGAGGGGAGTTGGTGAGGATAAGGATGTGAGGTCAAGAGGGTCAGGTATGGGTGGAGAAGTAAGGTTGTTAGGAGTGGGAATAGATGTTGGAGGTATGGTAGGGGGATCTTGGGTGGGGAAAGTGGTGGTGTGGGTAGTGGAATGAGAGGCTGGAGATAAGGTAGGTTGTTGTGCCAAGAAGTCTTCTATGGGTGGAGGATGATTGGGAGCAATATGTGGATTATCTGTGGGGAATATGTATGGAACGAATTCAACATGGCGAGAGTGATAAAGGCGTTTTGTTTGAATGTCAAGATATTTTTAAGCGGATTTGGAGGTGGAATAACCAAGAAAGATGCATTTTGATGACTTTGGATGAAGCTTAGAATGAGAATATGGCTTGAGCCATGGATAGCTGTGAATCCAAGGATCGCGAACAGGAATTATCAGTGTCGGTCGATTGACAAGTCAACGTTTGTGAAAACAACGTTGATTTGGTTTAATTGTTTGAAATAACTTTAAATATCAATAAATGTTCAAGAACACATGTAGCAAAACACAATTAATGATTAATATGTATTTCATTAGAACATGTTAATGATTACAAATATAATGAATGAATGATATCAAAGTATGTTATGATGTGACGGCTGCTAGGGTTTGGTTGAGAGACTTTGAAGTTATTGTCGTATTGCTATTGCTGTTTTCGATCAATCAATCGTCTAAAAACAACCGCCCCTTGAATCGAAACTTAGGATCCATATATATAGACAATGATGTTTCAGTTGTAGGAAACACCGGATCTCTTGGGATTTGATTTGTTTCAGTTAAGGAATCATCGGATTTC
>BJCM01076008.1:0-28200 GCA_018326385.1 Flaveria bidentis
CATTGGGAATTCTCTCTTTTGTCTTGGCTTTTGCAAGACATTACTCACTCATACACTCAACCATAACCAACACTTTCTCTCACACACACAAGGCCAAAAACTCTCTCAAAGAACAAATGGTTTTTCGGATTCAAGAAGAAAGAAGAGGCTGAAATCTCGGTTTTGTTGGCTGCACTTCAAGAACTTCTTGGCTAATTCGGATTGTTTAAAAGGGAGTTCATCTTGGTGCTCTTCTACCTAACAAGATTAGGTGTTTGATTAGGCTTGTGGGTATACAAGCTTGACGTTTTCTATTTTGGAGGCTACACATTCAAGAACATCATCACCTTCACTTTTTTTATCTACGACATTTTGTTCAAGAATGGTTGATTCTATGAACACCCTATGGTTGTTATGTCTTGTTTGATAGCATACTATTTCACATACATTTTGATCCTTATTCTTGGGTTTTGTTTGTGGTTTAAAATGGTAAAATTTTCAGATTATAAACCATATGTAAAACCTATATTCCGCTGCGTTTTTATAGTTTAAAATGGTTAAAATTGCTTTGTTTTACATGTTACAAAACCCAACACGTCTCTCTTGAGCCTGAGTAGAAACTGATGCAGCAGCATCACCTTCTTCGTCATCATCATCTCCCCTCTTCTTTCCACTCAGTCCTTTATCATCAACCTCATCTTCTTCACTAGAATCATCATCATCATCAGCATCATCATCATCACCTTCCCTAATCTTTAAAGGCTCATCTTTGGATCCTTTAAGCCTAAACAATATCTTCTTGTTCTTTGCCTCAAAATCCTCAATCCTCTTAACCGAATGAGCATTCTACTCCCAGAGCTATGTAATCTGCTCAGCCTGAACTGTGCAGCTCTGTGCTCATCGGTGGCCAGCAGCTTTAGCACCATCCGATTGAGGTTGGCTAGTTGTTCCTCTACCACGATGGAGGGTAGAGTGGATCCATGGCTCAGTGGGACTTGAGTAGATGTCCCGGCTCTTGGGTGGTGGTAGAGGTGGTTGATGTGGTGGTAATCAAGGTAATCTCCTCCTCTTGCTCTTCATTCCATGGGGCTGAGCCATTCTCTTCTTCCTTGAGCATTTGGAAGAGTATGCTCCCCCTGGGCTGATAGGCTGGTTAGGGATGTATGATGGATCAGTAGCAGCAGTAGTAACATCCCTGGACTCACCCTGATATCCACCAACCGCCGCAATCCCTCTCTCCGTGGCAACAACCTTACTGCCTATTGTCCTTACTAGCGGCTCCTTATCTGACTCTTCCTCCTCATCTAGCAGGAAGTCTTGATGGAACGCAACCCTCTCAGTTCCATCCTGAGTGGATGGTGGAGATGGTATATAAGTGGTAGTGGCTTTAGATAGAGTGGGGCTAGTATCTCCACCATCACCAGTGTCATCGTCATCGACATCGGGTAAGTCTATCGGCTCAGTATTTGAATCACAATCATCGTGACGCCACTTCTTACGAGAGGGCACCACGTAGTCCTCCCGGGTCAGATGTCCAAACAATCTCCTCACCGGGGGCTTGACCTGCTTGCCCCGGTACACCTTCATCCTACCAAGAGTAATGTCATCCATAACCTCAAGTTTAACTGTATCATCTCTCTCCTTTGGCAGCAAAGGAACTTCTGGTCAACAATCATCTGCAGGAAACGAGGGTACATGCAGAAGCCTTCCTTGCCCTTGGCCTCTATGTTCTCTACCATATACGTGAAAATCATCCGAGAGAAACTGAACAGATGGTTCAGTACAAGAGCTACATAAGCATTCTGGATTTGATCTGACATCTCATCAAAGCCACCTTTTTGAGAGGCTATGCACATGAGGAGCACATGAGCCAGGGCACAGGTTGCTCTTGTTGAGCACACCTGCATTAATGTCCCCATCGTACTTGATCCGAAGAAAACATCCCCAAACCGTTAGGGGATGCAGCCTGGTTGGGTAGTCAGCATCTTCGCCCAACTCCAAAACCCTCCTCAGATCATCCTCGCTAATCTCAATCTCCTGACCAAAAATAGAACTCTGAATGCGATGAGGCTCAGCGGACCTGTCTACTACAGTGCTTTCCCAGAAAGCCTACCAAATTGATCGATATGGTGTGCACGGTGTAGAGATGGCCTTGAAGATCCTCGATCTCCGTAAAAAGGCAATAGTCCCCGCGAACTTAGAAGTATTCCGGGATGTGAATTCAAGATGAGCACAGAGGTTGTGCTTCGTTCTCATAGTCTATCTGCTAGCCATGTTTTTGTAACACAAGACACATAAATGTTAGAATTTGTGTAAGTGAATGACATTTGAATTTTAATGAATTTGAATCATTTTGTTTAGTCGTGCAATTGGACAATGCGACTGAGTCTTAGTCATGTGATTGAGCTCAGTTGTGCGATTGAGCCTGCGATTGAGCTTAGTCGTATGCTGCTCTACATGGTTGAACCAGTCGTGCGACTGAAATCATACGCATTGTTCATTTGTGTGATTGAGTCATTCGCCCAGCTCAATCCTGCGATTGAAGTTCATCAACGTGTCCATTTGCATATGTCTCTGTTCGACACTTTAGAATCAGTTCTTGGTCTATACTTGATGTTAAACATTGTGGTTAGGCTCATTAGACTCGCAAACACTCAAAATAACACCTAATACTCTTTAAATTAACTATTTAGTCCATTTTAGTGGTTTATTTTGAGAACTTTGTCTTGGTTCTTGTTTTAACCAATTTAGGTCATTAGGGCTTGATTAAACCGAACATTGAGGTCGATGTTCGTCTCACATTACCTGTAGATACAAAGAGAAATCATTAGAGTCACAAATAAGATGCTAAATCACTAAAACGAGATTTGGGCAGAGTAACTTTGTTTTCGTGCGATTGAAGGGTGATAAGTATGTGCGACCAACTTCCCTCTATTTATACTAGGTTTACCTTAAGTCGTGCGACTGGACCTATTCGCACGGTTCATTTGTGAGATTGGGGCTCAGTCGTGTGACTGGCTCAGTCGGTCACATACATTCCTGCGACTGGTTCATTCTGGTGATTCAATCGTACGGATTGACCCGTGCTTATGGTCCAATCGTACATCTGGTCCATAAGTATGGTTAAATAGTTCGATTGCCTCATACTCATGATCCAATCATGCGACTGGTCCATACATAATACTTTTAATTTAAAACCTCAGATGTGATCCTTGTAATTTAAACCATATGTGATGACCTCAGACATAATACTTTTAATTTAAAACCCGATTGGTCACCTTAGACGTGATCCCTATTAGTGAGTGATTCACAGATTGAATACACATGTATAGTCCGACTTTTACCTACCAAATGACTCAAATAAATTAATAAAAACAACTAGAAATTTAAAACAAAACCAAGACATAATTTTGTATTTTTTATTGGAGATAGATTTAAACCTATTAGAGTACTTCTAACCGATTTTGCTTCCTCGACAACACAACTTCAATTCTATTTTATCATTTCTCGTACGATTCATATTGTATCATATAGGTATATCAGAATCATTCGGGACATTTTAATAAACTATTTTGATGCTAGATTCTTGTTTTGACTGAGAGTCAATAGAAATTTTAGGAAATTACACTAGAGTTATAAGATGCACACAATGATTTTGACTGTCAAGAACTACAAGTCACGATGATTGTCAGTATACTTGTCCTCTTAAATCCATACACATATTTTTGACACACATTGGTGATTTGTTAAGGTTTAGTTATTTCAACCAGCATTTGTGGATCCCAGGCCTATATGGTAATGAACATTACTCAAGAGATTTTTGAGCGGTCTATGGGTATTTTGACAAGAAGAAACTATTCTAAGAGCTTTCAAAGAGATGCTAAGCCTCAGGTCAGTGCCATCGCACACCAGAGAGGCGCAAACAACAATGAATTCAAGAGTATTTAGGTTATTCTTATTCTCAGGTCAGTGCCACCACACAGCAGAGAGGCACACAACCTATCTTCATGTTAGAACATTTATTTTCTTTTTGTACATAACGCACCAACAACATATGTTATTAGATTGATTGCATTTTGCATTTTTTCATGTGCTATGCTCATTTTTATGGTCGTCCGCACACATTTGTGGCGTTTATTTTGTTCTTCACTCCTTATTGGAACTGCGTTGATTGTGTTAACAAGGGATAAGATGGGAACCCACAGCGAGTTGAACAACTTAGTTTGAATTTTAAACCACCAATGAGGTCTACTCATCTATTGTGTTGAATCTACCGACACATCATATAATGAACTAGCAACCTCTAGGTCTACTTTCTCTATATTACCTTAGTAGCATACTAGTTTTACTATCATTTTTCCTTTTATTTGCTTATATTTCTCAGATGACTGATATTTTGAATTTTGCATCTTAATCATTTAAAACGTTTAAAGGCCCGTACAATTTGTTCCTGTGTACTATGATTTTCCATAAACATTTGTTCAAAATCACTTATTTGATATCATTCCTTTAACCTAAGTTGTCCTCCTCTGTCATTTTTTAGTAATTGAATAAAACAACTAATTTAATACAAATCTAATCTCCCCCTAAAATTCTAAAACCGAAAATATTTTCGTGTTTTTGGATTTTAATAAACAGGAAATTAAAATAAAAAAAAATCGGACAAGGCACTCTCTTCCTCTAAAATCACATCACATTTCTTTTTCACGCCATTAACTTCTAATTGATATAAAAACCTCGATTTATCAAATGCTTTTGTGTAGAGGTTGGCGCATTGAAAATTTGTATTTATTTTTACTATATCGATTAATTGCTTTCCAAAACAGTCATGTATAAAGTGATATTTAATACCGATGTCTTTAGTTATAGGATGATAGAAAATTGCAAACCATAGTCGCGCATTTGCTGTTGAATCCAGATGATTTGTGAACAGCAACTTGCAGTAGCAACGTATTCAGCTTCACATGTTGACAGAGCAATGGAAGTCTGCTTCTTACACTGCCAGGTGACTAACCATCTACCAAAGAACTGACAGAAGAAAGTCACTCTGAACACGCTTAATTCAGTGATATGATTAAAGCGCTTGATTGTTTCACAGCAGAAGAGTTTATTATAGATGATGATTTTTGGGAGTTCATTGTTGATCAGGGGCAAAATGAAGAACCAATAGTTATCATTCCTTAATCTCCTGTCCCAATTAAGAAGGAATTGAGTATGCAAATAGTGCATGTTGTATCATTGACTAATGAACAAAAAGAGCTCATTAAAAAATTATGTGAAAAGCAACCAAAGAGAGAAATGAAAAAGAAAAATCAGAGGCTGAAAAGGTGCCTCAAGAAACTAAAATGGTTGAAACCTCATCTGGATCAAAAATGCAAACCTATACCAGAAGGAGGAAATATTTATCTGAGAAGGAAAAAGGGAAGAGACCAATGGTAGAAGAAGAACCAATCAAGAAATAAGAAAACGATGACCCAAGAAGCCTTGCAGTAATCGCTAATTTTTTAGAGGAGCATGAAAAGGCTGAAGCCCAATTAAAACAAAAGGCTGAATTGATTGATTTAAAAGAAGAAGAGATAGAGGGTGGCTATGTGGTTGATGAACCAATAGCTCATAAAACCCCTGTGAAAGAGGAGGAATTAGTACATGAGATGGTAGAGAAAGCCCGAACTGATGACTTGATGGTGAATGCTATGGTTTTGATCAATCATGGGTATGACCTTGATGAGGTGTTTAGAATGACTTATGAGGGAATGAAGGCAGAAGAAGAAAAGTTAAACAAACTGTTGGACCCTACTTATAAGATTGAGTATGAAAAGGCTCTTTCTCCCAAAGCTCTAGTGTTCGAGTCATTCTCATAGGCAAAGCAGACTTCCATTCCTCATCCACTGTATCCTGTTCCCTACAGTATGGTAGAGAACTCCTAAGAAGATTGAGGGGGAGGAGAGAGAGGAAGAGGAAGCTAAGGGGAGAGAGTTCAAGTAGGTTTGCAAGCTTCATGGAAGCTGCAATTAGGGTTGTCCCCAGGCCAAATACTTAGGGATGATGAGTTGAGGGCAACAAGATTAAATTACTTGGGGACAAGGAACTACAAGATTCATGGAAGCTTGATTCATGGAAGCTTGATGAACTCATCTCTCTTCCCTTAGAAAAGCTTAATAAACTAGCTGACATTGAGTTGTCAAATGGGAGGAAGGAGGTAGAGGATGCAGAACTACTCCTCAAAATCAAGGAAGAAAATACTATTCAAACATACTCCTACCCTCTCCCCATTTCAAGAAAGTTCTAAGACAGAGATTGTGGCAATTAAACAACAACCTCAGGTAGACAAGGACGAAGACATACAAAATATAATCAGGTACCTGAGTGCCACATGCCTTAATCAGGCATTTGAACTTCTTCACTTATCCTATGAATACATAGAATTTGACTACCTCAAGCAGCTTGAATAACATTTAATAAAATAAAAATAAACTACTTAGAGGAAAATGAGGGAATAAGCTACAAAGTCAAGAGCCATAATCCAATAGAGCCAAAAGAATATTGACAGACAGTGGATGATAAGCTTCTTGAAGATGTATGGATTCTCTTCAAGGAGGCTTGGTGAGCATCATGAGTTAACTCAAGAAGAGGCTCCTTAGGATGAAAAGGATGGCCATCGAGTTAGTTGAGAAGCCTTTTTTTGAGCTACCTCTGAATGCTCTAGCTCATCCTATGCTTTGGAGGTGGATGCCTTGGACTTCTTCTTCTTCTTAGTCTTCCTCTTCATGTCCATCCTTTTCCTCCTCTTTGATGAATTTAACTAAGAAGACTAGCCTTCAGCACCTGGTTGTTCTTATGTGTGTTTCTCAGTTGGATCCTCTTCCTTTACAAGTTTAGAAGGAGAGGGATAAGGACCCTACTACAGATCAACATATAACGTTGGCCATGGTTAAGCTCTAGGTCTAGGTATGTTATCTCTTAGGGTTCAATCTTGAACTCCACTATAAGAAGAGCTTGACTTTGTAAAGAATGCAAGTCAACAAGCTCCCCCTTTATAATATTTTGCTTGATTACTCTAATGTGCTCATTTATAATAGATAGAGACATTAGACCAAGCTCCTTCTAGAGAACCCATACAACTTCAAGAAGCTTATCATCCTCTACCTATCAATAGATTTCTTTAGGCTCTTTTGGATGATGGCTCTTGACTTTGCGACTTCTGCCTTTTATTTTTCTTTTAGAAGCTTTTTTTAAATATTTGCTTAAGGTGCTTAAGTTACTTGAATTCTACATACTCAATGAAAAAGAAGAAGTGTAGATGCTTAATAGAGGTATGTGACATTCAAGTAGCTAGTCACGTTTTGTCTATCTACTTTCTTATCTACATGAGGTTGTTCAATTGCCACAACCTCTGTCTCAAGTGTTTCTTGAAATAGGGAGAGGGTAGGAGCATGTTTGTAGAGCCTTTTCTTCCTACTTTCTTATTTGATCTTAAGGAGCAATTTTGCATCCTCTACCACCTTCCTCTCCTTTGACAACTCTATGTTAGCCGGTTCATTAAGTTCTTATAAGGGAAGAGAGATGAGTTCATCTATGTTGTGGTTCTTGTTTCCCAATTATTCTAATATTGATGCCCTCAACTCATCATCATGAAAATTTGGCTTGGTGGCAACCTTGATTATAGCATCCATGAAGCCTGGGGACCCACTTAAACTCTCTCCCTTTAGCTTGCTCTTCCTCTCTCATTCTCTCTCCTTCTCCTTAATCTCCTTAGGAGTCAATTTCCTTTTCCATTTATCACTCATAGGCCTTGGTGACTCGTGGTGGAGAGAGCTTTAGTCTTCATTGCTTGGTTCAGTAGCCAAGCTCTACCTAGAGAGAGGTTATGAAGCACCTTCACCAGCAGGTGCCTCACTAAGGGTAGAGGATGTAAAAGTAATTCATATGACAAGGTTCACACGATGTACCCCTAGGCCTTCAATCAAGATTTCCCCTTCGAAGTTAATCTTTTGGTCCACCTCAACATCTAGTTGACCAATGACATTGCCTGTTAGCCTTTGTCTTCTTCTTTGTTTGAACTCTTCAACAATCAAGTCTTGAATCTTCTCAACCAGTCTGTCAACTTTCTTGTTTTGACTTAGGTTGGCAAGTGACATGTGGACTAGAGGAAGACTGTCATAGTACTTAAGAGTACATAAATTAAAGACCTCTTGTTGCCCCTGAAGTCCATGCAATAGCAAGGCTCTCCTACCAACATCATACCTCCACTCTAGTATTTCATCTCAACATCATAGGGTGGGATAGGCATAGCACTTGGTATACCATTCTAAAACAATCTTTGTATGAGTGAGTCCATATCAATATGGACTTAAGGAGGTTGTTGAGTATGGAATATTACAAGTGAGGGTGGTGAATCCTTAATGTTCATACTCTGATAAGAACACCAAGGTTATGTGATTGCTAGGACTTTCTCACCCTTTTTGGTAGCATCACCCACTTGCATAGTTGAGCTTGAGGTTAGGTCCCCCACATTCACAGGTTCTTATGGATCTGGTTGAGTTCTTCCGAGAGGTCTCCTAGATAGTTTTTCCTTGAGATCAGAAATCTCAAGTTACTAGTCATTGACCCTCCTTTGCAAGGTAGTCACCTGAGATTCCAAGTCACTGACCTTAGAAAATAAATAGGTTCAGGTTTCATACAATTTTTTAACCTTTAGTTTCATATTCCCCTCATCTCCATCAAAAGAATCATGGGGGATAAGAGAATAGGACCAATGTCTTCTTCCTTATCATCGACACTTTGTTTAGAGTTGCAGGATTTCCCCTACACCATGATAGCTTTAGTTAAAGTGATAAAGGGAGGAGTTGCCATGGTTGAGGTCTTAGTGATAAAGTCACTTGCTGAAGTGAGTGCCTCATCCATATGGATCTCCTAAACATGTTAAAAAAGATCCACCTTATTAATGGGTGGGTGATGTGGGCTAGACATGGGTGATGCAAGAATACTTATCTCTCCTTGAGTAGGGGTGGAGAAGAGAGACTGATGGTACTCATTGAAGCCCATATCTTCATCATCAAAGAACTCTAGGTTGAGTATTGGTTGGTTATGATCTAAAGGCTTGGGATGGTAACTTTCCCTAGAAGGTTGATCACTAGGTTTTAAGACTCTGAGTGAAGGCTTAAGGATGTTAAGATTGTGAGCTCATCAGGTTGAGTATGAGGAACCATAGCACTGATCATTGGTGAGATGGAAGTGGTTTGCTCCATATGGGAAGTGAGAGCTCTAGTATCCACTTCCTTCTACATGGGTGGTGATATGAGGGTCTTCACAAGCTGAGTAACTTGTGTAGGGTTTCGTTTGGATTTTCTTTTGCAGGTGATGATTATTTATGGTTGTGTGGGTTGTTCAAAAGTAGAAGGTGTGGCTGCTTGGTTGTCACCTTAAGCACTAAGCTCTAACATTTTTAGGACAAGAGTTGTTTCTACCCTTGAGTAGCCCACAGTAGCCTTTCTCATAGTGTTGAAGATACGGGGATTTATTTGTATCAATTTTTGAACATTGCCTGTTCCCCTTAGCTATGAGCCTAGTTCACAGGTTGGACATATCTAAGGAACATATAATATTCCAAGGATTCCAAGTTTGCTAGTAAATTAGTATATACAAATTGAGAATACCTGAACTTGATCCCTAAACCATCCCATGGACTATATAAGAAAGGTGTTCAAGAATTTGGTCTCATCATCCATGCTTGTTGGATAAACTATGGATGACTACATGGAGGAGGTACTTCCACCGGGAGGAGAACTTCCCTTTCCTGAAGGTTGTTATATAGTAATCACCGTCATAGCTCATCTGTCCAAAGGAGTGATTAACAGCAGACTTGGGGAAAGAAAAATCATCTTCTACATCATCCAGTTAAAGATATGTGTTTATGGATGGTGTAGTTATGAAGATTGTCCTCCTTTACACTGCGGGAGACAGTGCCCTCTCCCCATCCATGGTGACCTCATGGCAGGTCCTCCAGAAATCCAATAGTTGATCCTGATAAAATGGAGGATCTATGGTGAGGGAGGTGAAGTAGTTTAACTGAGTTAAGAAGCAACAAACGTC
The DNA here is from genome assembly GCA_018326385.1 of Flaveria bidentis. Classification (NCBI taxonomy): domain Eukaryota; kingdom Viridiplantae; phylum Streptophyta; class Magnoliopsida; order Asterales; family Asteraceae; genus Flaveria; species Flaveria bidentis. Next base: position 10,072 of record BJCM01076008.1, read on the forward strand.
TAAGAAATCAGGATCTTTCTTAGGGTTCAATAGAGCCACCTAATTATCTTGCTTGTGTAACTAGATGGAAAAATTAGGTTGGTTTCTGCAAGCAAGGTTGGCCATTTGAGGTAGCTTTGAGGTGAAGGAAGATAAGAATAAAGGTGGGTTGTAAGTGAATTTATGTTAGAAAAATTTACAGATGAAGAAGATAGTGAAAAAGGGGGAACCGTTAAGTGTAGATATAAAAAATAGATTTGAGACAAAATTAATGCTAAGGGATAAACTTTGAAATCTGGATGTTAGTCCCATCTCTAAAAAAGGTGCTTAAATAGGTAGTTTTCTTGAAAGTCAAAAATCTTCCAAAGTTAATTTGTCTTCAAAAGTTTTATAAAAACTTCCGAAGCTAATTGACTTTTGAAGATATTCTGAGCTTTATGAAATTTTGCTTTAGAAGAAAAATAGTTAGAGTATTTTTACTTCTAAGACATATTTAATTTAAGAAGAGATTAAAACTTGGAAGTTTTATTCTTAAAAAACTAAATCTTTTGAGGCTTAATTGCTTTTGGAAAAAAAATTGTCCTTTAAAAACATATAATTACTTAGAAGAATATTTTTGCTTTGAAATATATATCAAAATTTCTTCCGAAGACTTAGTATTCTTCCGAAGACAAGGTTAATTTCTTTCGAAAGAAAATATGTTCATAATTTCCTAAATTCTAAGGAATATCAATAAAAAAAATTCTTACAAAGTAAATTGGGCACATGTTTTAGAAATAGTCTTGAATTATGTTTTAAGAAAATCTACTCAAACTTAATCATCGCAATAGCTTATACAAGATATTTAAATCTTTGTTCATCAAAAGCCTTTATGAATAGATCATCATATTGTTCATTTGTCTTTGACTAGTTTTATCAATCCTTTTTTTAAAATTATCTATAATTAAATGATACCTAATATTAAAGTGTTTTGTCCTTGAGTGTTGCATAGGATTCTTTGTGATAGAGATAGCATTATTGTTGTCTATATTATTGGAGTCTCCTTGAAGTTGAATCCATAGTCTAGTGTCTGATTCTGAATCCAAAGTAATTAAGCACAACAGCTAGTAGCAGCAATGTATTTAGCTTTAGCAGTTGACGTAGACACACAAGATTGTTTCTTGTATTTCCATAAGACTATCCTTCCACCAAGAAATTGACATCCCTTAGATGTAAACTTCATAGTCATATTGCAGCCACCATAGTCACTATCTTTATAGGCATACAAGTTGAAGTCAAAATTCTTTGGATACCAAAGGCCTAATTTAGGAGCACCTTTGAGATATATAAGAATCCTCTTGACAACAACCAGGTTTGACATCTTGGGGTTGTCTTTATATCTTGCACATATGCATGTACCAAACTGATATGAGGCCTAATGGCTGTAAGGTACATAAAAGACCCAATCAAAGCTCTATAAAGATGTTCATCTACACACCCCACCTCAAGATCAAATCCAAGGGAGTGTTTTTCTAGATAAGGGTGTCTTTGCAACCTTACATTCAGTCATGTTGAATTTTGTAAGTATGTCTTGCAATTACTTTGACTGACTTATCAAGATGCCATTTTCAACCTTCTTCACTTGAATTCCTAGAAAGAAACTGAGCTCCCTCATGACACTCATTTCAAATCTATTATTCGTCTACTTCTTAAAGTCTTTGTAGAGCCTTGGATTAGTTGACTCAAAGATAATGTCATCTACATAAACTTGAATAAGTATCAATCATTCCCTGTTCCTTTGATGAAGAGTGTTTCATCTATAGTACCTCTCTTGTAGCCATGCTGACAGAGATACTAAGATAGTGTCCCATACCACTTCCTTGGAGCTTGGTGCAACCTATAAAGAGCTTTATCAAGAATGCAGATATACTCAAGATAATCAAGTTGATCCGGTCTACAAAGCCAGATGGTTGTTTGACATACACCTCCTCATCTATCACCCCATATAGAAAAGAACACTTGACATCAAGTTGGTAGACCTTGAAATCCTTGGATACATCAAAAGCAAGGAATATTCTAATAGCTTCAAGTCTTCCCACTAGATTAAAAACAGTTGTGTAGTCTATCGCTTCTTCTTATGTGTACCCTTGAACGACTAGTCTAGCCTTGTTCTTCATAACCTGTCCTTTATCATCCTTCTTATTCCTAAAAACTCATTTGCTTCCTGTAGTTGTCTTCCCTTAAGTAAAATAACATAGGTTCTAATCGTTTTGCCTTTTGAATTGAAGCAGCTCCTCCTGTATTACTTTAATCCAACTTGCATTCTTTAAATCCTCATCAACCTTCTTTGGATCTATCAAGGATAAGAAACAAGGGTACATACAAACGTTTTTTTTCATGGGTATTCCCCTTGTTCTCACCCTTATATCAACATTTCCAATGATGTTTGTGGTGAGTGTGACTTGTGGATCCTGAATGAGGGATCACAACAAGTTTATTAGGTAGATCTAAATTTTTGAAGTTTAGATCTGGCAATAAAGTGTCACCTACCATAACAACAAACTTCTCAATAGAAGCTTGATCCAATGAGTGTGTGACATTATATGTTGTCTTCCAAGGAGAGGTTATCAACATCAAGAAATTCTTAATCGCTGTCACACCACCATTTCCTCCTACATTTGAAGCTCCTTCATTTGATTTTTATGCCTCTGAGCTAAATTTTGAAGGGACCTTAGATGTATCCATTGTATTTTTCATGGAAGTACTGATAGAAACTTCATCTATATGGTTAGTTACCCCTGGAACTAAAGTAGTAATCTTTCTTATTATTCTCAACTCAAATCTTTTGTCAGGAACTCCTGTTGATAAGTAACATGTACATCCTGAAACATTCTCACAAGATTTTGTAAAAACAGTTGGTAACTAAATCAAGATCAAATAGCCAATCAGGACCAGAACCTTTCATTATGGGAGTGTGCTCGTTCAAGGGCATATTGGCTGACTCTTCAACTACTCTAGTTCTGAAATTGTATACTTTATAAGGCTTAGCTTAAGAAGAGTATCCAATACACTGTCCATTATTTGATTTCTCATTAAATTTGGCTACTTGATCTTTGATATTCAAGATGGCACAGGAACATCCAAATGATCTAAGGAAACTAATGAAAGGTCTTCTTTTTTGCCATAGTTCATAAGGAGTCTTACCATGAGTCTTAACTACTAAAACACTATTTCGCAAAATGTAGGCAGTGTTAACAGCCTCTGGTCAGAAGTGATGGGTAGTTTAGAGTCAGATAGTATGGTTCTTGCAGATTCAATAAGTGTTTTGTTTCTCCTATCAACAACATAATTTTGTTGAGGAGTCCTGGGAGCACTATATTGTTTTGTAATATACTTTTTGTCCAAAAAGTGTCAAGGATTTGGTTCTTAAATTTTGTTCCTTGATCATATCTTATGCTCTTAGCATAGTCATCACATTGATTCTTAAATTTCAAAATGAAGTTTTTTAAAATCTCAGGAGTCTTATCCTTTGTTCTAAGAAAGAAGACCCAAGTGAATCTTGTGAATAATCTGTGATCACCAAACAATATAAGGTCCTTCCTAGACTTATTACGCTGGTAGGGCCAAAGATATCCATGTGTAATAAGTGTAGGGGAGTAGTGATGGAGTTTCTTCCTTTGACTTGCGAGACACCTTTTGTTGCCTCCTATTCAGGCATGCAGCACAATGATCATCACTTGTAAACTCATTCTTTTGCATTCCAGTTACCAAATCCTTTTAACTAATTTATTAATATTCTTAAAGTTGACATGGAATATTATTTTATGCCAAAGGAAAGACTCAACAGTATTTGATCTAAATAGAAAGCAAGAAAGTTTTAGGATCGGTGTTTGTCTCTCAACACAGGTTTATCTCTCTAACTCACTTGTACTCACTCAAATAGATGAAGTATAATCTATTAACTATGTTGATAATAATATACTAAGTTAACGAATAAAAGAATGGTTTTCAAGATACTTTTATGTATTACTTATCAACATAATTTTACAAGACTCTTACAAAAATAACTTAGTGAATTACAATAAGAAACTATATATACTACTATCTACAACTAGATTAAAGTATGGTTAACTACATGGTTGTGGGAAAGCATCATGTAGTATATCAGAGTTGGCAGCAAGTGTCAGTCGAACCATACTTTTGTCCACTGCTTCATAGTTGGTTCTTCTAAAGCTTAAATCACTTTAGAAGAATAAGTTCTTCCAACACCATTTATACTTCAGAAGAATCAACTTCTTCCGAGACTTTTGCAAGTCTCCATGACTTTGTTCTTTGGAAGACTTTGTCTTGAATCTTCTAAGTGTTTAACTTCGGAAGGAGGACTATTTACTCTCGGAAGACCGAGCTATTCCTTTGGAAGTACTTCATTCTTGAGCTTCGAAAGATCTTCAACTTTGCTTTGGAATACCAATTTTGTCTTTGGAAGACTTCTTCAGTTGTACTGAAAATCTTCTAAGTGTAGTTTTGGTTGTACCAACCTCATATGATCCAAAAAACTCCTCCTAGGCTAATGCTACCAAAACTTCACTCCCTTATACTCCACAAAGCATTCAACATCAAGGAAAGGAAGTATTGTTCATTTGAATCAACTATGACCTGTTTGACCAAATTTTTCTCATGAATATCTCAAATGAAATGGTACCTAATGTCGATGTGCTTTTACTTGGAGTGCTTGACTAGATTTTCTATGATAGAAATTGCACTCTGGTTGTCTATGTGGATAAGAGCCTCCATGACATTGAAACCACAGTCTAACATCTAATTTGGAATCCATAGTAGCTGAGCACAGCAACTTGCAGCAGCAATGTATTCAGCTTCAGCAGTCGATCTTGAGACGCATGATTGCTTCTTTCATTGCGAGGATATGATCCTTCCACCAAGAAATTGACATCATCCTGATGTGGATTTCTTGTTGATGTTGCAACCATCATAATCCCTGTCAGTATAACCATAGAGATCAAAGTCTTTATTCCTAGGATACCGAAGACCTCGTTTGGGAGCTCCTTTGAGGTATCTAAGAATTCTCTTGGTAACAATTAGGTGAGAAACCTTTGGAGCAGCCTGATATCTTGCACAGATGGAAGTTGCAATGATTGCCTTATATTGATGTTGATTAGTATCCTCCCCCACAAATTCAAGGCAAAGATTGTGATTTCTGCGCATAGGTGTCCTAGCTTGCTTACAATCTCTCATCTCAAAAATTTCTAAGATGTCCTTGACATACTTATATTGATTTATGAATAACCCTTCTTCTATTTGCTTCACTAGAATTCCAAGGAATAAATGCATCTTTCCCACAGAACTCATTCTTCATAATGCTTTCAAAGTCTTTGCACATTCTTTCATTTGAGAAACCAAAGCTATTATTAACGTAAACTTGTATAAGGATTATTCTTTATGATCAATCTCTTGTATATGGTGCCTTTGGTATAGCCATGCTTCTTAGAAACTGAAAAAGTGTCTCATACCATAACCTAGATGTCTAGTGTAACCCATATAGAGCTTTATCAAGTTTGCACACGTAGTTGTTGTGTTGGGGGTCTTAAAATATAGGTGGCTGACACATTCGACATCATGTTGGTGAGATCTTACAATCAAGAGCCTGAAATGATCTGATACCAACTGAAGGGCCGGTTAAGGTTTGGTCAATACAATCAGTCTCATAATTAGGAGAGTGTTGGAACACTTAACAGATCAAATTAGGGAACCAGCTTTATATGAAAGACACTAAGAACACAAATAATAAGACAAAACAAAGAACAAGAACAAGATAAGTATAGTTTTCAAGAATGTTGTATATTGCTCTTAAGTTATATTACTGCAGGACCGGTGAAGGGTATGCACTTACAACATAAAAACACAATGAGGAGAGATGCTAAGAACACTTAACAGATCAAATAGGGAAATAGTTAACCTTTGTAATGATACTAAGAACACAAGTAAATATGAGGCAGAACAAGATAGCAAAACACACAACGAGTTGGTTTTCAAGATTGCAGTATATTGTTTTCTCAAGTTCTATTACAAATGTTACAAAGCATAATGAAACTTACAAGTACTTGAGATGCATATACTACATCCTAATGCCAGCCATAATTTGAAGGGCAGCTGGATACAATTGACTAGACAACAAACAAAGTCAATTGTAGAGTCAAAAGGCAGATTGCCTTTTGACTAGTAACTATGATATGCCATAGCTCACATCCTAATATATTACAAAAAGGATAAAGTACATAAAGTAGAAAGTTACAGACTCAAGACCTCAATGTACAGTTACCAAAAGTATGGACCTTATCACCAACTTATAAAAGTTGGTGACTTTACGGAGTTGCAGCGGAAAGGGGTCCAACTTTTAGAAAAGTACATCAGATAAAGCATGTGTTCAAAAGTATTCGGAAGAAATCTGTCTTCAAGTGTTGGCTTCGGAAGACTTTGTCTTTGAAGCTTCAGAAGACTTCATCTTTGGCTTTGAAAGATATTGGTTTTGGCTTTGGAAGATTTCACACTTAGTGTATTTTCTGGTGCAGTTGTGAAAATTCTGAAGCATTCTACTTCAGCACACTTGTGCATGCATGCAGGAGAGAGTTTGGGTGTTTGGGTTGCATCAGCATTTACATTTAATTTCTAGGAACTCCTCCTACGCTGATGCTACCAAAACACTTGAAGACTTCAGATATTAACAATCCTCATTATGATAATTACCATCCCTTTCTTCATGAGAAGATCAGGATCACTTAGACTCTGAAAGTGTCTTCTCATGTCAAAGAGATCATGCAGAGGTAGAGTAAACATATCCTGCCATGTGAAAACATTTTCAATACCCTCATCTCTGATAACATGCCATCTTTCCGAATTTGTAGTGTATGTCCAGGACAAGATGGGTCTTCCTGATGCTAGAGGATATATTTGAATTGGAGTTGGTGGAGCATCCTCTATTTGCTCATCCTTTGGATGTTCTGACTCATCCTGAGATTTGGAGATGGATGTTTTTTTCTTCTTCTTCATTGGCTTTGGTTTGAAAGCCATCCTTTTTCTCCTCTTTGAACCTTTTAACTGAGAAGACCATCCTGCAACACCTTATTGATCTTCTTTGTCTTTCTCAGTTGGGTTTTCCTCCCTGACAGGGTCAGATTGAGAGGGGACAAAACCCTGTTATGGATATGAAGTGGAAGCTTGCTGAGGCTTAGCATGAAATTCAGGTTGTGTTGTCTCAAATGGTTCAACCTTAATCTCTACTTCCGAAGGGAACTGACTTGGTGGGGAGTGTAAGTCAACAAGTTCACCTCTTTGAATATTCTACTTGATCATTATGATGTGCTCATCCATGGTGGACTGAGACAGAGGACCAAGTCTCCTTCCGGATAATACATACAACTTTAAGAAGCTCATCATCCTTTGCCTATTAGTAGACTTCTTCATACTTTTCTGGATAATGGCTCTTGACTTTGTAGCCTCTTCCTTTAACTTTTTTTGCTGATCTTTATCTATTTCACTATCTCAAGTTCAAGTTGTTTGAGGTACTCAAACTCAATATAGTCAAATGGTAAGGGAAGAAGTGCAGCAGCCTGATAAAGGCCTCTGGCACTCAGGTAGTTGATCATGTTGATCCTATCTTTTTCTTTGTCCACATGTGGTCCTTGTGGCACCACATCCTCTTGCACGAGACTTTCTTGAACTAGGGAGAGAGAAGGCACATGCTTGCATTGTCTTTTATTTCTCTTTCTTTTTTTATCTGAAGAAGTAGCTTTGCATCCTCTGTAACCTTTCTTTCGTTTGACAATTCCTTGTCAGCCGGTTCATTTAACTCATCTAAGAGGAGAGAGATGATGTTATATATGTCATAGTTCCTGGTTTGCAAGTAGTTGATCCTGACTACCCTCAAGTTATCATTCTAAGTGTTTGGCCTGGGGGCAGCCCTGATAGCAGCTTCCATGAGCCTTGCAGACCTAGTAAAAGAACCTTCTCCCATTAGCTTCCTTTTCCTATCTCTCTCCTCCTCCTTAATCTCCTCAGAAGTCATTTTTCTTTTCCCATTGTCACTCACAGACCTTTGTGACTCATGGTGGAGAGAGCTTTGGCCTTGATTGCTTGGTGTACCTTCCAAGCTCTGGCCAGAGAGAGGTTGAGATACACCTTCACCAGTAGGTGTCTCATAAAGGGAATGAATCTCTACAGCAGTTGATGGTGAGATAGAGCTATAAGGTTCTATCATTGGGCCTTCAGTCAAGGTTTCCCCTATGAAGCTAATCTTAGGGTTTGCCTCAACATCAAATTGACCAATGACATTGCGTGATTGCCTTAGTTTCCTTTTGAAGCTGAACTCTGTAGTGATTCTGTCTTGAATTCTTTGAGCTAGCTTGTTAGCTTGTCTTGATTGGCTTAGGTTGACAAGTGGCATGCTTACAAAATCCAGACTTTCATAGAAGTTCAAGGTCTGAAAATTGAAGACCTCTTGCTGCCCTTGAACTCCTTGAATGATGAGGGCTCTTCTATTTTCATCATACATGCACACAATAATGTGATTTTAAGTTGGTGGTGTGACATTGCCCTTGGTATTCCTTCCTCAAAAAGACACTAAATGTAGGATTATATGGAGTCCACATCAATGTGAACTTGAGGAAGTTGCTAAGTATGCACAATTGCAAGTGAGGATTGTGAGTCCTCAATGTCCATACTCTTTGAAGAACTCCTAGGTTCTGTAATTGTGATAAATTTCTCCCCCTTTTTGGTAGCATCACCCTCTTGCATAGGTGAGCTAGGAGTTAGGTCAATCACACTCACTGGTTATTGTGTTACTGGTTGAGCACCTCTTAAAGGTCTCCCAGCTAGTTGTTCCCTGAAATTAGAAATCTCGAGTTGCTGATCATTGACCCTGTTTTGCAAGGTAGTCACCTGAGATTCAAGATGACTGACCACGGAGACTAAATAGGTGCATATTTGTGATAGTTTTTGAACTTTTAGTCTCAAATACCCCTCATCTTCATTAGAAGAATCATTGAGGGATGAGATGATTGGACCTAAGTCCTCTCTCTCACCACCAGCTTTAGGTTCTTGGCTGCTGGATTTCCTCTGCTCACTGATAGCCTCAGATGAGGTGTAAATGGACTGAGTTTCCATGGTTGAGGTTTGAATGATGTAATCACTTGCAAAAGTGAGAGCCTCTTCCATATAGATATCCTGAACAAGTTTAGAAGTATCCACCTCGGTGATGGGTGACTGATGTGGGCTAGACATAGGAGACTTAAGAGGACTCATCTCTCTTTGAGATGTGGAAAAGAAGAGAGAGTCATGGTACTCACTGAAACCTAAGTCTTCATCAGTATAAAAGTCAAGGTTAGGAATGGGTTTGTTTAAGTCTAGAGGCTAGGGATGGTAACTGTCCCCTGAAGGTTGATAACTTGAGTGTTGAGACTCAGAGTGAAGGCTTAAGGCACTTAAGTTTGTGAGCTTATCAGGCCGAGCATGAGGAACCTTATCATTTATTATAGAAGTGATGGGAGTGGTTTGATCCTTAGGAGAAGTGGGAGCTCCAGTATCCACTTCCTCCTGTATGGGTGAGTGTGTGGGGGCCTGGACAGACTGGATAGTCTGAGTAGGGGTTTGTTTGAGTATTCTTTGGTAGGTGAGGGTGATTTGTGGCTATTGTGATGATTGAGATGTAGAAGGTGTGGGTTCAACACTAGCTGGTGTTGCTAGGCTGTCACCTTGAGCAATGAGCTCTAACATTTTTGGGACAAGGGTTGTTTCTACCCTACAGAACCCAACAGTTGGCTTTCTCAAGATTTTAAAGATGTCGGCCTCATCTGTCTCAATTTAAGAATATTACCTATTTCCATTAACTGTTAGCCTAGTTCATTGTTAAGAATGTATTGAACATATCTATGAAACATGTAGTACTCTAAGGAGTCCAAGTTTGCAAGCAAATTTGTATAAACAAATTGAGAGTACCTGAACTTAACTCCCTAAATCATCCTATGCACTATGAAAGAGAGATCTTTAGGAATCCGGTCCCACCCCCCATACTTGTTGGACAAGCTATGGATAACCATATGTAGCAGGTATTTCCACTAGAATGAGACCTTCCCTATCTTGAAAGTCTTTACAGAGATATCTCCCTCATAGTTCATCTAGCTAAAAGGAATGCTTAACAGCTTCTTTGGGGAAGAACACCTCACTTTCTTCATCATCTAGCTGAAGATGGTTTTTCATGATGGCCGGAGTGACGAAGATTGTTCTCCCATTCACTGTGGCATAGTGCCTTCTCCACATCCAGAACGACCTCTTAGCTGGTCTTCCAAAATTCAAGTAAATGATCCTCATGCAGAGTAGGATCAATGGTAAGGGAGGTGAAGTAGTTTGAAAAAGCTAAGAAATGGCAAACCTCTAAGAAATGTGAATCTTTTTCATATTTTAACAGAGCTACTTGGTTGTGTTGCCTGTGTAACTGCAAGAATAAATCTAGTTCATTTCGTCGGTTAAGGTTGGCCACTGTGAGAAAGCCTAAGGATTAAAGAAGTATGAATGAAGGTAGTTTCAGTGAGAAATTTGGGGTTTAGGTTTGGAGGAAAGATGAAGATGATAAAAAGAGGTGGAACCATTAGGTTTATATGTGTAAAGGGTTTAAGACAAAATTAATGAAAGAAGATAAACTTTGAAATCCAGATGTCGGTCCCACCTCTGAACAAAGTAGTTTGCTTTTTGCTCAAAAAGTAATTTTCTTAGAAAACAAAAAGCTTCCGAAGGTAAATTGTCTTCGGAAGTTTTAATGAAAAAACTTCCGAAGCCAAAATGACTTCGGAAGAATTTCCTAAGAGTTTTGGAAAAATTTTGCTTCGGAAGAAAATTAAGACTTGGATGTTTTGTTCAAAAGAACAAAGCTTCCGAGAGTTAATTTGCTTCGGAAGGAAATTGTTATTGAAAACATATAAGTGCCTAAGAAAAGTTTTAAGCTTCGGAAGATATTTTAGAAATTTCTTCAGAAGAAAAATGTTTTAGGCAGTTATTTGTTTTGAAGGCATAAGTTTCTTCCAAATGTAAAAACATATCTTCTGAAGGATTAAAAAATTTCCAGAATTCTAAGGAAAGACTTCAAAAGATTTTCATCCCGAGAAAACAAGAGTTTTTGAAGGTGATTAACTCAACAACTTAGGAAACACAAATTTTTTAAAAATAATTAGAATTAGTTTTAAGAAAAATCTACTCAAAGTTTATCATCCCAATAGCTGATATAAGATACTTAAATCTCTATTCTTCAAAGCTTTTTGTAAACAAATCAACATATTGCTCATTTGTGTGAACTTTGACTAGTTTAATTAATCCCTTTTCAAAGTTATCACTAATTAAATAATACCTGATATTGATGTGTTTTGTCCTTGAGTGTTGCACAGGATTCTCTGTGATAGAGATAGCACTGTTCTTGTATATGTGAATGGGAGTCTCCTTGAAGTTTAATCCTTAGTCAAGCGTCAGATTCTGAATCCAAAACACTTGAGCACAGAAGCTTGCAGCGGTAATGTATTCAGATTAAGCAGTTGATGTAGAGACACATGATTGTTTCTTGGATTGCCATGAGACAACCCTTCCACTAAGAAACTGACATCCCCCAGATGTAGACTTTGTAGTCATGTTCCAAGCACCATAATCACTATCTGTATTAGCGTATCGATTGAAGTTAGAATTCTTAAGATACCAAAGATCAAGTGTGAAGCACCTTTGAGGTATCTTAGAATCCTTTTGACAGTGGATGAGGTAAGACATCTTGGGGTTGGCTTGATATCTTGCACAAATACATGTGGCAAACATGATATTAGGCCTGCTAGCTATGAGATACATAATAGACCCAATCATAGCCCTGTAAAGGTGTTCATCTACACACTCCCCCTTAACATCAGGCCCAAGGGAGTGGTTTCTTGCTATGGGTGTCTTTGCAATCTTACAATCAATCATGTTGAATCTTTTGAGTATGTCTTGAACATACTTTGACTAACTAATGAAGATGCCATCATCAACTTTCTTCACTTGAATTCCTATTAGAAATTAAGTTCCCCTATGGTACTGATTATAAATTTCTTTCATCGGCTTCTTAAAGTCTTTGCAAAGCTTTGGATTAGTTTAACCAAAGATGATGTCATCTTCATACACTTGAACTAGCATTAAGTCATTTCCCTTCCCTTTGATGAAGAAAGTTCCATCTATAGTACCCTTTCTGTATCCATGCTTGCAGAGATACTAAGATAGAATCTCATACGATTTTCTTGGTGCCTGATACAGCCCATAAAGAGCATTGTCAAGCTTGCAGACATAATCAGGATGATCAGGATCTGCAAAACAAGGTGGTTGTTTGACATACACCTCTTCATCAATCACCCCATATAGAAAAGCACACTTCATATAAAGTTGATAGACCTTGAAGTTCTTGGATGCAACAAATGCCAAGAATATCCTAGCAACTTTTAGTCGTGTTACAGAGCAAATACATAAGTGTAGTCAATTCCTTCTTCTTGTGTGTACCCTTGAACAACTCGTCAAGCTTTGTTTTTTATGAAAACCTCTATCATCTTTCTTATTCCTAAACACCCATTTGGTTCCTATAGTAGTCTTCCTATGAGGAAGAGCACAAAGATTCCAAACTTTCTGCCTTTTGAATTGAAGCAGCTCCTCTTGCGTGGCTTAAACCCAACTTCCATCCTTTAGAGCATCATCAATTTTCGTTTGCTCTATCTAAGATAAGAAACAAGGGTGAAGACAAACATTTTCTTCATGGGTTTGTCCTCTTGTTCTTACCCCTATGTCAATATCTCCAATGATGTTTGTGGTGGGGTGAGACTTGTGGATCCTTACCTGACGAATCACAACAAGTTGCTGAGAGAGATCTAAAATTGAAAAATTTAGATCTGGCATTGATGCTTCTTCCACCACATCAGCACACTTATCAAGAGAAACTTGATCCAATGAGTGTGTGACATCATTGATGTTGTCATCTAAGGAATGGTTGTCAGCATCAAGAAATTCCTGATCATTGTCAACACCACCATCCTTTTCTTCTGCATTTGAAGTGTCTTTATCTGGTTGTAGAGCCTTTGAGCAAGAATTTAAAGGCATCTTAGATGTGTCACCTGAATTTGTCATTTTGGTGCTGATAGAAACCATAATTGCAGAAGTAGTTATGACTGGAGCTGAATATTTGTAACTTGAAGGTCTTCTTAGCTCAATTCTTGGGTCAGGATCACCTGTGGGTAAGATATTTGTAGATCTTAAAAAATTCTCACAAGATTTATTAAAACAGTTGGTAACTAAATTAAGATCAAATAGCCAATCACAACCAGAACCAACCACACAGGGTGTGTGTTCATTGAAAGTCACATTGGTTGACTCCTCAACAATTCTAGTTCTGAGATTGTATACTCTATAAGCCTTAGTTTGAGAAGAGTATCCAATGAAGTGTTCATCATCTAATTTCTCAGCAAATTTTGAAATTTGATCTTTGGTATTCAAGATGGTGCAAGGACATTCAAATGACCCGAGTAATCCAATGAATTGTTCTTATGCCAAAGTTCATAAGGAGTCTTGCCATGAGTCTTAAGCACTAAAACTATGTTTTGCACATAGCAGGCAGTGTCGACTACCTCGACCCAGAAGGTGATAGGCAGCTTAGAATCAGACAACATGGTTCTTGCAGCTTCAATCAGTGTCCTATTCTCCTCTTAGCAACACCATTTTGCTGAGGAGTCTTGAGAGCACTGTATTGTCTTGTAATACCCTTTTCATCACAAAATGTATCAAGGATCTGGTTCTTGAATTCAGTTCCCCGATCACATCTTATGGTTTTGACCTTGTGATCACATTGATTCTCAATCTTTAAGATGAAATTATTCAGAATCTTAGGAGTCTCATCCTTAGATCTAAGGAAAAAGACCCAAGTGAATCTTGTAATGTTATCTGTGAGAACCAAACAATAAGAGGCCCTTCCTTGACTCATTACACTTGTGGGGCCAAAGATATCCATATGTAACAAGTGTAGAGGCGTAATGATTCTTCATGGAGCTCTTGGAAGTCTCTTTACTAGTCATATGGAGAGTACCTCTTGGGTTGTATGGACAATCCTTAGCAAGATGAGAGGTACTTTCACACATAACACATTCCATTTTTGAGATCAATGATAGCCTTAATCACATCCCTTCTCCACCTTCATATTTGCAAATGCTGAGACAGTCCTTTTGGGTTGAGAACTGTTCTTGGAGTTGGATGGTCCAGGTTGTGTAGCAGTGGTACATAACATATCAGCCTTCTTCTTCATGTTGAGATGATTTGAACATGAACTAGAACTCTTGGTAGAAGAGTTTAGGTTGATGTCTTTGGTCTTCACCACTTCAAACCCTACAGAGATAAAAACTTGTTTCTGGCTAGAATCAAAAGTGGCCTTGATCTCTTGAGCCTTCCTAGTTTTTCTCTTGCTCTTTCTAATCAAGTTCTACCTCATAGGTTTGGTCATCACAGTCTTTCTTTTCTCCTCGGAAGGATAGTGACCCTTCTTAGAATCCTCCTCTTCACTCTTCTCAAAGGAAATCCTCAATATCACTTCTTCATCCTCTTCACTCAAAGGGTCTATGAGAGGAAGCTCATCTTCACAAGTTCCCACCTAGGTGATCTTACAAACAAAATTGTGTGTGGAGGAGCTATCTCACTAGCACCTAGTCTCTGCTTATTTTGATAACATACTTTGACATTTAGGGATGAGGATATCATCTTCTTGAAGGTCTCTTCTTCAAGAACACATTTTTCTGCCCTGACTTTGCTAATCATTGTTAGGACCATTTAGGTATGAAGTACTAACTAATTTTGCATGTATACCAACTCAAATATTGCGGAATCCTATTTGATTGGCGATCCAATCAGGGATAACACAGTTAAGATCAAACTAACGATTAATGAAACATTATGAATGATTAGAACGCGATCATTTGTGATCCATGAACTTGGAACGGGTGTTCTTGAGTCTCTGGACGGCTAGGGTACGATTATATGCATAGGTATTCAAATTGTTACGTTTTTCCATGAATTAAGTGGTATTTATAGGTTACGTTTTTCCTTTCGTATGAGTGAACCATTAGCATGGTTCAGTCGTGGGACTGAAGCATGCGGTTGATCCATCCGCACGACTGAATGTTCAGTCGTTCGACTGAGTCAATCATCTGTCACAATCGTGCGACTGATCCAGTCTCCTGGTTCAGTCGTGCGACTAGTCCATTGGCATGAAGTATTCATGCGTATGGTCCATTAGCATGGTCCATTCGCATGAGAACTTCACACGATTAAGTTTAAACACGTTTATCAACCATTATTGACTAAGAACTATGTAAACAACCACAAACCTATATAGTTAGTTCAATATGTGTTATCAGATAATAAACAATGAATTTTAAAACATTATAAGTATCAACAACACATTTCATTTCATTCATACCCATTCAATTACATATATGTAGGATATGAAAGACATTTTACATTAAGCTCCTAAACTAGGTACACATGTATCTACAAACTCCCTTTTGGACCAGTTTACATCATTGTCTAACATTCTTCATCAGCTCATCAAACTACTTGTACTTCTCCTCTCTTGTAACTTTTGCATTTATCTCAAATGCGAAACAGACTCTTATCACATTTTGAAACTAGAGTGCTTGTACAATGTCTTGCGAATCATAAAACAGTGGCCACTTGTACAATGTGTATACATCATCAGCAGACAAGTTAGTCAACCACATTGGGTCAAATACCCAAATAGTATCCATTTGGCTCTCTTTTTGCAATACTATAATAGCTTCACCTGTTCTCCAATCGTAGTACCACCACTTGAAATGTGGAGTGAAGTCCTGTGGCATTTCCCTTAGAGGGATTCTTGACATCGTGCACGGAGGACTCCACTTCAGCACTATCTTTGGCTTTCCAGTAATGAAATCAACTTCAGACCGTCTAATGTACCTCGTTGGTTGTTGAGGCCTAAAGTTAACCCACCTGGTGTGGTACTCTTTCCTTAATGTAGCATTAAACCAGCCTGACATTTTCTTTGGATTAGCATATAGCAACTTCAATTTTGCTAGCTGGTTGAGCTCAAAACCCGGGAGAGTCTTTAGATCATGTGGGAATCTGAACTACTATGTTCCCTTCTCCCTCTTGACAGCATAGACATTTAGATCCTCAAAATATGCCCATGCTATATTCTTTCCTGACACCTTTATATGCTTCTTCACTTTGTAGAGCTTGATGTAGGCACTTAGATTTGGAGCAGTGTGTTGGGCTCTGATCTCTTCAAAACAAGCCGCACATTCAGCCTTCTTTAATTCAACATCGGCGTCGAAGGGTTGGGCTTGGCTTTCTGACTTCTCTGCCTCCTTCTCCATCGTATTCAGTTTGTCATATGTACCACTGTCGAGAGAATCCCCAAATTAGGAACCACATTTCCATCTCGATCACTATATTCTAGATAATGTTGGCCTGTGACGTCTTCAATCTCTATTTCGTCGACATCATTAAGCTTGTCGTCACTAGCCACGTTAATGGTAGGGGCATCCTTAACAATTTCATCAGGAATTAGCCAGAACATCTCTAGAAGTTGCTCATTAGTAAGGTCATGAATTATTTTACCTTCTTTGGGAGTATAACTCACAGACCTCCTAATAATCCCTTGCAAATCAAGTATCATAGTGAATTGAGACTTGATTTGTTGTAAGGGAGCAACATCATACTCGTCTTGCTGAGATAGTTGATCTGCTTGATTTAAATATTTAACACATCAATCATTTGTCAATAATCAAGATAGTTAAATAGCAAATATATATATATAATTATTAAGTACATAAGTTTAATACATGATTCAATTACAAAAGATTTAAAATTACATAAACATCTAAACATTACTTTTATCCTAAATCATGGGCTCTTCTACAGGCGGGGCTGAGGACGAGGCTCCCTGATCCTATGCCTTCTTGGAGCGTCTTTCTCTGGCTTTTGTGGCATCCGATGCAGCCGCATCATCTCCTTCCTCATTATCTCCTCCTTCTTCATCTCCTACACCATCATCACCTCCTTCTTCTGTCTCATTCTCATCATCATCCTTATCATCCTCATCCTCATCATCATCATCATCACCGCCATCATCATCACCGCCATCATCATCTCCCTCTCTGATCTTGGTAGTGGAAGGTGGAGGTGTGGTAGTAATGGTGGGTGGAGTGGTAGTAGTGGTGGTGGGTGAGGTAGTGGAGGTGGGTGAGGTAGTGGTGGTGGTAGCGTTGGTGGTAGTGGGGGAAGAGGTAGTGATCAACATGTACCTCCATCTCTTGGGCTTCATCCTGTGGGGCTGAGCCATCCTCTTTTTCCTCGAACCCTTCGAGGAGGATGCTCCCCCTGGGATGCTGGGTTGACCTGGGGTGTAGGTAGGATCAGTCGTAGTCTCCCCAGACTCACCCGGGCGTCCACCAACCGCCCGAATCCCTCGCTCGGTAGCAACCACCCTACTGCCCACCATTTGAGTCAACGGCTCCTCATCCGACTCCTCCTCCTCATCAGGTCGGACGTCCTGATGGAATCCCACAGTCTCTTCTCCTCCTCGGGTGGATGATGGAGATGTCACATCAGTAGTAGTGGCCCTAGATTCGGTGGGGCCAGCATCTCCACTATCACCGCTATCATCATCATAGGAATCTTTAGCGGGGAGCACAATCTGCTTAGTTTCTGAGTCACTGTCATCGTGGCACCACTTCCTCCGAGCTAGCACCACATACTCCTCACGGGCCAGATGCCCAAATAGTCGCCTGACAGGGGGTTTCACCTGCTTCCCCCTGTACACCTTCATCCTACCTAAGGTGGTATCATCCATCACCTGAAGCACCATGGCATCCTCCTTATCCTTTGGCAGCAAAGGGAAATACTTGTCAATAATCATCTGCATAAAGTGAGGGTACATGAAAAAGCTCTCCTTGCCCTTCGCCTCGATGTTCACCTCCAGGTAGGTGAAGATCAACCTCGAGAAGCTGAACGGATGGTTCAGCACCAATTCCATATAGGCGTTCTGAATCTAATCAGACAACTCATCGAAGCCTCCCTTCCACG
>BJCM01076009.1:0-19736 GCA_018326385.1 Flaveria bidentis
TATATATATTAATATATTAATTTTAGAAAGTAGCATACTTATAAAAAAATAATTGTCAATAAGCTTATACCCTCTAACTTTTACTTGGTGCACTAACAATATTCTAAATCAGATCCAAAAAAGGAGGCAAACTAGTTAAGTTGGGAATTTGAGTTGAGAACGAATTGGCACAAGCTATATTTCCAGTTAAAGACAAGAAGAAATGTATTCTATGGACGATCGAATAGTTTATAGCAAATTTAAATTCAATAGTTTTTGTGTTATTAATCACATCTCTTATGATTGATATCATAATTGCTCATATGGTTTATAGAAAATTTTATCATTCTCATGAAGTATACAATGATTTCACGGTATAAATCATGAATGGTATTACTTCAATGGATTCCCTTTTGAATTTTGTTGATTCTAAATTATGATTTTATAATTGATTTCGCCGCTTGACTGTTAAATTGATTATGTTGCACGTTTTAAATTATAGAGAAACATGAATTGATCATCTTGAGGCATCGCTTTGATTGGTAATAGTGCTATTATCTAAATTAGTTTTTGTAACTAACAACATTAATGTACATGTTGAAGTCCCAAATGGACCAACTCTAAACCTCCATCAAGTATTGTTATGACTTCTTGATCATTTGTTTCATCAAATAAGTGTTATAGTTTGTTGTTGGTTGGTATCAATTACTTTGATCGTATACTCATAAATCTACATCATGACACCCAACAACTACTTAATTTTTAGGTTTACTTATCTTTTTAAGTGAACTTTATAAAGATGTAACATATAACGGAATTATCTTTTTCGCTATACACATGTTTTACACGAATACAAGGTACATTGATTAATGCTTTGTGCAAGAATGGGTACATTCGAGCTGTAGAAACATTTGTTTCAAGAGTTGTGAAATTTGGATAAGATGTAGTCGTTCATATTTCTACTTCTTTGTTGTAATTTCTAAAGAAGCCCTTCAAAAGTTTAATGTAATGTCTAAAAGAGGTAGTTGTGATGCGAATGAGGTTACGATGTGTGACATCCATCGTCTGGGTTTCCGGCTGGGGTTTGCGATTGTTGAAATGTTTTAGTGTTCGTTTGTGAATTAAGAAAATGTATTTGAAAAATCATAAATGTTTTTATTGGTTAATTAGTTTACCTTTATGAGTCATAAAATATTTAGCTTATTTCCATGATCTTACCGATGAAATTATGATGTTACCAAAAATGTATTTTAGCTTGTTCTAAAAAGGTAACCACGTACAACGACGACTTTTGAGGTAGGTAACCGCACATGCATAGAAACTGGTTCTGTAAAGAAACAAGAAAAAAATATTACATCGAAAGAATGCTTGCGCAACGCACGAGATCTAATAACTTAGTTGATTGTATCTACAAGGTAATTGCGAAAATATTGGCAAAATATTAGAGTGGTGGATAAGTACAAAGTGCATTTATCTCGGGAATAAAACATTATGGATGATCCCTTGGTTATTAATGAATTATTTTCATGGCTCAAAGGAAAAAAAGGGTATGTTTTTAAAAGTGGATTTTTGAAAAACACAACTGATACACTTGATTGGGAGTTTTTGGTTTTCATTATGGATTGAATAGGTTTTCGTAATAGAGAAACTGGATTTGTAGTTGCTTATCCTCGGCAATTACATCGATCTTAAACAATAGCTCGTCTTCAAGTAAATTTTGTGTTGAAAAGGGGGCAATGCAAGGGGACCTTTTATCTCCATTCTTGTTTATAATTGTTGTGAGGTTCTAAATGTTGTAAAGAAATTGGCTCGTTAATTGGGTTACAGTAATAGAGTGACAACCAATTTGGATGATGCCATTTTTGTGGGTGAATGGTCCTAACAAAATGCCATGTGTATGACAAGAGTGTTAAGATATTTCTTCATTTCCTCGGGTTTAAAGGTTAATCTAAACAAGAACATGTTACATGGAGTTGGTGTGCATGAAAATGAAAAGATATAGTTGGTCAATTATTGAAATGCAATCATGGATTTTTTCCTTTTTCAAATTTGGGGAAAAAACCTAGGAAAATATAATTTTAATTAAATATTGAAAACTAATTATAGACTAATTCAAGAATAAGTTATTGTCATAAAAAGCTTTTTCATGGTCTTTTGGAGGAAGAATGACACTCACCAACGTGGTGCTTTAAAGCCTCCTTACATATTACCTATCACTATACAAAGTCCCCTTGAAAGTGATACTTCAATTAGAAAGCATAAAAAGAATGTTCTTGTTGAAATATATGTCTAGTTTTAATTCAATGTCAAACATTTTATTCATATAGTTGTTCTCTAGTTCTTGGTTGTCCTTTTTTGGTTTACATGATGGGATGATGGATTATTGCGCTCATGAGGTTGTTATGCCACTAAGCTTGGAGCTTATTGAAGTTGAAAGCAGTAAAGGTGTACAATAGTTGATGGTTTTGGATGGTATTACAAGTCTTAAAAAGTTGAGGGACTTATTTTACCAAAGTTGAAACTTGGAGGGCTTGGTATGCTTATTTAGGAACTGCTTCTTGTACTTTTATCTCTTGCTATCAATAATCTTCTTGTGAACTTATGTATTCAAAATAGAGCAGGAGATTAGGGTTAACAAATACATCAATGGTTCATCATCTCTCCTAGGGTTACATATTTATTTTCATCTTGATGAAACCGTTCTTTTAGATCGTTTTTCTATGTGGTCTGTTTGTCTCTGTTTCGATTAGGGTTTCATCTTATTTTTATGATTCTAAATCATTTTTAGTGTTCTTAGTTTGAGTTGTTGCATCACATCATGGTGTTCTTAATCTGATTTGTGTATCGTTTATTAGTCTGATTGGTTTCAAAAGATTTGTGTGGTGTTCTTGGTATAATCTTTGTGGTTTGGATTGTATATAGTTAAGATCCACCATTTTTTACGGTTCTTATGCGCAGAAACATTTCAAGAGAACAAAATTTCTTAGGTAGCATGGGAGAAAATTTTTGGATTCTAGACAACATGAAGGGTTAGCTATTGGTAGCATCTGAGCAGAAAAGATGACTCTTCTATCAAAATAGTTCTAGAGGTTCAAGGCAAAACCAAATTCGCTATGGACAAAACTCATCTCGGTGTTTCATCCAAGTAAAAGAAAATGGGTATTATACCTTTCAGGAAATCAATTTTTGGTGTATGAAACAACATAACAAAAGTGCCAAATGATCTTTGGTGTGAAACATAGATATTTAAATTAAATGGGGATGAGTTGTAATATAAGAGATGAAAGAAACACACTTTTTGGTTAGACAAATTGACGGATCAATGTTTGCTAAAGGAACGATATCCATATATCTTCAAAATAAAAATAAATAAATGCTATAAGGTGGCGGATCGCATGAAAGAAAATGGGCTAGAATGGGAATGGAGGTATCCTATTGTTCGAACTAATGGTACAAGAGGAATTAAGAAAGTGTACTAATGACTTGCTCTATTATCAAATACTAAGGGATATAGCAAAGACCAATAGTGTTAGGATGAAAATACTTGAAGTGACTTAAAGACTTTATATATTAAAGTTGGTTTTTTTTTTTATGGTGAACAGGTTTGGATAGAATATGTAAAAATTATGGGTGTCAGTTGCTTTAGGTTGGAGGGTTGGCGGGTTGGCGAGTCTCTGAAGATGTTAAAATGATCAATTGTAATTCAATATTGAAGTTCTACTTTCAAATTGCATATACAACCAGATGTTGGATGAAATAGACTTGCAACGTATTTTCGGATAAAAAAAAACAAAGGGAACCCTCATTTGATAGGCTGGGAGAGTTGGTATATGTTGATTGAGTTCGGCTCTGGCGTCTCTGTTGGTTATATATATTTTATTTGGTTAAAAACTTATGTATTATATTGTTGAAATATATTCAACATATTTAAACTACTCGGTTTTTATGAATATTTTGTATATTACATGTCGTATGAATGTTTTAAAAAAATTACAATTAATAAATAATGAATATTAATAGTTATGAAATTATATTTTAATTAAAATCTTATGATGTACTATGTTTTATAAAAAAAATTAATAAGAAAATTTATGTTATATTAATGTTTACTTTACTTGTTTTAAATCATGACTATTTTTAAACGCCTCATTAGATCACTTATGAGATTATACCATCCGATCATCTCCATTACTTAAGTACGTAACTTTGGGATAATAAGTTGGTATGTTGTATGTCCTCGAAAGAAAGCTCGAACATCAATATGTTATTGTTAGTACCGGACCTAAGACTATCCTCAATAAGAAACTTATCATATGTGAGAAAAACCATTGTCTCAATCTGAAACTTTTTATTTTTTTATTTGTATACCTAGATAAAAATTGAACAGAAGACCTTCACCCATCTTATTAAAGTAATAAAGTATCACACCTCAATCATTTCAACTAAAAATCATTAGTAATACAAGAAGGACGGATCAATGATCATTAATTCAAGTAGTTAATATAAGCTATCCAATATATATAAATATAAAATCAAATGATTAATGTAATATATACAAGACATATATATTCAAAGGTCTTAGGTTTAATACTAATCGAAATAAAAATATTTAGGGTTGAAGGACTTAAAAATAGATATATCCGGTTATTATTCACTTGTCATTCGAATCTAACGTCCTATATTTTCTGGACAAAAATAAATAAATAAAAAAAGTACGGAAAATAAAATATTGGTAAAAGGACTAGAAGGCGCGTCTAGAAAAACAAAAACCCGCGTAAACAAGTTCTTTATGTTGTTGGGGAATAAAGAACTCTTCACCGCCTTCCATCAGTCGCAACCACAAGCGCGTGTTCTTCAAACTCACCTTCATCAGCAAAAATCACGACTACGAGCCATCAGAGTTCCAAATCTTTACTTTTTCTTCTGAATCGTTGTTTGATTTTGTGTCCCCAACATCTCCAAACCCTAATTCTGCAGATATTTAATCTTATTTTTTCAAAAATTTTCATTTCCCTCTTTCCTTCAGATTCAAAGGCGTTTCGACCCAGATCTGATTCTAACGTTCAATTCTTTGTGATTTTAGAGCTTCAATTTTAGGGTTTGGAAGTTGGAACAATTGTTCGTCGTTTGAAACCCTAGCTTCGAGTTCTTTTGAGGATATTTGATATTAATTGGGGAAATTAATGCTAGGGTTCCGTTTATTGGAACTCTAGGGTTTGAAATTCAGTAGCTTTTTTTTTCTCCGGTGGTGGTGTTCGTATATGTATGGCTTCAGTGTTATTAGATGCGGATAAAATAAGCAAAGGGAAGAGTACACTGTGTGATAAAGTTTACACCAGAAGGTTTAAACGAACCACCACCAACGCCGCCGTAGCCACCGCCGCCGTCACCCCTACCGCCACCGTCACCACCACCGCTACTGAACATACAAATGATAATTCTGATCAAAATCGACAGCCCACCGGAAACGGTGTGGTAAAACAGGTTGTTAGTTTGGTGGATGGTTTAGTTAAGATTAATCTAAAAGCCGCGAAGTCGAAAAATGAAATTAGTGAGCTTACGGAGACGATGAAAGCGGAGCTTGAACAGGTCCGTCGGTTAGCTCGAAAGCTTGAGGATAAAGAAGCTGAGCTAAGTGCATTTTCAACCATTGTTAGTGACAATGAGGCGTACAATCATTCGCGATATTCGGTTAACGATATAGCCTTGACGAGAGTTAATTCTGAAGTGGGTTTGGTTTCAAATGGTGATATGAGGCCTTTCGGGCGGTTAACTATATCTGTTGGGAATGATAACCATGGTGTTCATGAGTTCGTGGAGAAAGAGAAGAGAACACCTAAGGCTAACCCTTACTATCGAAATTCGGAGTTTCTTCTTGGGAAAGATAGATTACCTGTTGAGAGCAACAAGAGGCAGAAATCGAACAGTGGTAGAAAGCATACGAAGGAATTGGATAATGGGAAGAATCGAGTGTTCAAGAGTTGCAGCAATTTGCTGCAGAGGTTAATGAAGCATAAACATGGTTGGGTGTTTAACGAACCTGTTAACGTGAAGATGTTAGGGCTTCATGATTACTATGACATTATTAAACACCCAATGGATTTGGGCACGATTAAGAGCCGTCTTGCACAGAACTTCTACAAGTCTCCCGTGGAGTTTGCAGATGATGTGAGACTCACATTTCGTAACGCCATGACATATAATCCAAAAGGGCATGATGTACACGTTATGGCAGAGCAGTTGTTAAACATATTTGAAGAAAGATGGGCTGTTATTGAATCTGAATCTAATCCAAATTTGAGATATGGAATGATTTATGATGCAAACATTCCTACTCCCACTTCACGAAAGGCTCCTCATTTTGCACATCCTCCTTCAAGAATGCTCTACAGGTCAGAATCGATGAGTGTGCCTGTGATGACGGTTCAAAAACCCCCTATTTCTGTGCCGATAAGCAGGACACCTGCACCGAAGAAACCTAAGGCCAAGGATCCAAATAAGAGGAACATGACGTATGAAGAGAAGCAAAAACTTAGTACAAATCTTCAGAGTTTACCTTCTGAGAAGCTTGACAATATCATTCAGATTATTAAAAAGAACACTTCACTTTCTCAGCATGATGATGAGATTGAAGTTGATATTGACAGTGTTGATATAGAAACTCTTTGGGAACTTGATCGGTTTGTCACTAATTACAAAAAGAATTTGAGCAAGCATAGAAGGAAAGCTGCACTTGCTCAACAAACAAGGTTAGAAGCTGGTGATGCGAATCAGACTGTGGTAAATGTATGAATAATAATGTCTTCTTGTTTGTACTCTCATACATCAAAGTTTGCATTTTAAAGATTAATGTTTTGACCATTTGTTTTTGTTAATGCAGGACCTAGCAAATTCACTTCCAAACGCCCCAAAAGAAGATAAAACTCGTAAGATTCTTCAAGAGTCACATGATTTAATGTTAATCGTGTGTTCTGTGGTATAGATTGTTTAAAAACTAGTGCTTTTTTTTTTCTTTTTAAACAGAAGAGAAGACTCTTGCTAATACACTTGATAATGCAAGCAGTTCAAGCAGCTCTAGCAGTGATTCTGGATCCTCTTCTAGTGGTAATCTTACTGGTTACTTTCTGATTTGGTGAATTATTTTCTTAAAGTGTTTTAAATCTAATCTGTTTGACGATGCTATTATACAGATACAGATAGTGACAGTTCATCTGAAGATGGATCTGATGCAGGGCATTCTTAAAAGTTGATCGAAACAGGTTAAGGTAAGCATGTTCTTGACAATTTTCCAATGGTTGTGTTTTTCTACAGTTTTCCAATGACCGTTACTGTTTCATACATGATGACTTGGGTTCTTGACAATTTTCCAATGGTTGTGTTTTTCTACAGTTTGTTGCAGGCTTTATCAACCAGATACTATCATCCTAACAAAGCATGTTCCAAAGAAAAGGTGTTTGCGGGTGGTAATATGCTGATTTGTTATCTAAAGAAAGTGTGGCTTTTTATTAGAAAGTAAGGTTTATGCGAAACCTGTATGGGCATGATGAATGGGTCCGAATGCATATCGTCGGTTGATAAAGTAGACATAGAACCACAAATGTATTTGTTGTAAGTTGCTAACTGAGTAGGTCAGGTGTAGATGCTTATAGTTGCTCCTTAGTTTCTTTAGTTGGTTAAAATTTGATGTAGCTTTGTTCTTTGTTTTTGTTCAGCATGAATAGCTGCAATATGGAAGCAATAGTGATTAACATTAAATGGATTATGTGATGCTGCTAAACTATACAATATCATAATAACTTCATAACCATGATTACCAGATTCTCAGATTAGTTTGTCACCTCACATATTATTCATAGTTCCCATGTCATCAACATAAAAGACAACCAAATGACCAATTTCCTTAAATTGAAACAAATTGACCTTCAAGAGTTCATACATTCAATTACTTTTCAAGCTCTACAAGCATAAATAGCATCTTGTTGAAACTTAGTAGAATTTCGTCATTGCTTCATGAATATGATAGCTAAAACATAATAGAACAATGAACCAAGTCCAATAAAGAGGGAGATAGCACCCACAAACCAATACAAAGACAACCAAGAACAAATATAAGCATATACAAAAGATAATATTACCTCCATGATATCTTCTTTTTCATAATGATAAGTGACTATCAATTTATCACAGCGATACATATAATCAAGTTTTTAATCGAACAATGTGTATAATCAATCTTTTAACCCAAACAAACACTGATTCAATGTAAAATTTTCTTTGTTGGTGTAATTCTTATTGGCTTTGAGTGACCTTGGCTTCGAGGCGTTTAAAAACCCTAGAACTTTTAAAACTACTTTTATTAACCATCTATATTGAAATATTTAATTTTATAGGATTTAAATCTTCAATTTATTAGGATTTAAATCTTCAATTTTATAGGATTTAAATCTTCGTACTTTTAATAGAGGAGAGCTGCATCTGCATGTCTCTTTTGGAAAGGGGAGTGAAGCCATTAATAATATCTTTAAGAGAGTTGCATAAATAAATAGCCCCTTAACTACTCTGAATTTTTCTTTCTTATATATATATATATATATATATATATATATATATTAGTAACAAGTAATGAACAATCAAGAACTGTCTCGGCAACAAGAAAACAATCAAAGCAACAACTCATAAAATACTATCCTTGAGAGATGCGATTTGAAGCCTTCAAAACTCAGCAAATACTAACCTTCAGTTGCAACATTTCAGAGTTCGAGACTTCGATATCACTTTGAAGTCTTCAAAATTAAAAAAATTAGGATTATTTTGAGAGAATTCGTAAGAGATTGTGATGACTTCAAAATTCAAAAACTCTGAAAATACTAACCTTCAGTTGCAACATTCGTGCAATAGATCATGCTGTCTGATTTCTCCTCAGTTGACACCATCAACTCTTTGATTGCCATTCAATGATTGTATTCTTCTCAAGTGACTCCATCATTGGCCTCTTCGACTTCGTTTGTTGTTTAAAATGATTGTTTTCTATTGTTATTTATGGATCATACATACCAGCAGCCCCTTAGCACAAATATACATATATATATAAACTTTTTCAGAAACTTGAGGTTTAATCTAAATGGGTCCTACAGGTAGGATTTTACTAGCTTTGAGCTTGGGCCGCTCCTAGTCCTTTTGACCTGCCTCTAACGTATGACGTATGACGAATCTTGCTGGATAAAAAAACATTGCTTCACAACACTACCACATGTTCTAACAAATGGATTCCACATTTCTCTTATAAACCAGAATATAACATGCCAACAATAATGTTTGCATTTTCATATATACTCACATCTACAAAAAAATGACGCCTCCACAATACTTTCAAATTGAGAAACTGTCACTATAATCATCTTTCAGTGATTGTTGTGAAGGTCATAGCGGCATATGATGTTGTCGTGTTTTCATATGACTGGGAATCATCATCTCTTCTTGTGCCACTAGACGATGTACCTGACGTGTGATTTTTCATGGTTTTATAGGTCATTAGCTCAGAGAGTAATCCTGGATTAGACAAATCCTTTTCATCAAAGTCCATGTCATCATTTAACATTTTCATGACATTTGACATGGATGGTCGGTTTTTGGGGAGACTTTGGGTGCAAAGAAGACCAATTTTTAGATATCGGCAAGCTTCATTAATCTCAACATCTTCTATCACTGAAGCATCAACCAAACTTCTTAACTCCCCTTCCCTATATAGTTTCCATACCTGAAAAGTTTGACGGAGTATATTAGTCATGTCTTCCATATGTGTATGCCATGTAGGGGTGCGTATTTCACCACATGAATGTAACATGAGATTTGCAGGTTTGGATTTAGTCTAAATGGATTTAGATGGGTTTTGGTCGTTTTTGGTTGATCCATTTGATTTTACACTTATTTTTTTTTTGTTTTACCTCATAACTTAAACTCCTTAGGTGTATTATACCAAAATTTGAAAGATAAAAGAGATATGTGTTGGATCAAATTTAACCCATAAGAATAGGCCCAAACAAACACACTTAACACCATAAGTAGTTATGTTAGTTATGGTAGTGAACACACTTAACACCTTAAGTAGTTATGTTAGTTATGGTAGTTATATTGATGGTGTGAGGAAGTTACCGTTAGTTAGTTACTATGGTTGACTATAAATACCATTTTAATCTTCATTTGTAAACTAACAGAGAATGATCATTCAATAGCATTATCCCAAATTTTTGTTCATATACTCAATTCATTGTTTTTAATGTTCTTGATGGTGTACGATCCTTAATCCTGTGACTAGAATATGAGCATCATATTTTATAGTTAATATGTAAATTTTATACACACATATGTGTTTGTTGTAAATTTATAATTAAATTTACTTCAAAGCGAAGAACCACATACCCGTTCAAGAAGATATTGTTCTTCAACTGGTAACCGTTTGTTTTGGTTGGGTCTTCCGGAAACAATTTCCAAAAGCAAAATACCAAAACTGTAGATGTCTGCTTTCCTAGTCAACTGACCTCTTATTGCATACTCAGGGGCCAAGTAACCTCTGCAATAAGCCATTACAAAATATATATGAGGTAAAAGATAAAGGTTTTTAGATAATGTTGTTAAAGGTGTTTCTGTTGTTTGAAGTTGAAATGAACACATAATCCAATTTTTTAATGTTCAAATATAAAAAGTATTTATCTGGTTAGATAGA
Source organism: Flaveria bidentis (assembly GCA_018326385.1). Taxonomy (NCBI): domain Eukaryota; kingdom Viridiplantae; phylum Streptophyta; class Magnoliopsida; order Asterales; family Asteraceae; genus Flaveria; species Flaveria bidentis. Next base: position 10,703 of record BJCM01076009.1, read on the forward strand.
TAAATTTTGCGAATACAAACAAATCAACGAGACACTTTGCGAATTCGGAATATAAGTTTAACTAAAATAGAGTAAAGAAATGGTTTCTAATATGTAATATTATTAGTACCCTTGGATAATCAATTGTGTTGCAGCAACTATGAAAATGGCACTTAAAAATCAGATAATGTTACATTATCTGTTAATTCAAACATTATAAATTAATTAGTGCAAATCAGATAACTGGTTCCAAAATACTGCCAAAAGAATCAAACATATAGAGAGAGCCACCTTATTATGATGAATCATGTCTACTAACATATAATGAAAGGTGATGAGCTTACTGAGTTCCTGCAATGCGCGTGCTAACATGAGTCAAATGAGCTGGGAAAAGCTTTGCTAGACCAAAATCTGAAATTTTTGGTGTAAAATCTTCATCAAGCAAAATATTGCTCGCCTTGATGTCCCTATGAATGATATGAGGTTGCACTTCCTCATGTAGATAAGCAAGCCCCTTCGCAACACCTATGCATATCTTCCTTCTAATTTCCCACGTGAAACTAATGCTACAGTGACTATTTCCTACATATCATAAAACCTAAAAAAAGTCAGAAGAACACGAAAATAAGAATAACGCATAACAAATGAAAAAGATGGTTTGCAATTTGTAATTACCAAGTAGGGTTTGATCTAGACTACCATTTTTAAGGAAACCATAAACCAAGATTCTATGATCTCCTTCCACACAATAACCATGCAACTTTACTAGGTTTTCATGCTGTATATCTGAAATAACGGTTATTTCAGTCAAGAATTCCTGCAAGCCTTGCCTTGAATCAGCAGAGAGAACCTTTATAGCAACTACTAAGCCATCTTTTAGTATTCCCTACAGATCATTGATTATTTTTGTGAAATATCAGTATGTATTGTAAAATTGTAATATCTAAAGACACGTGAACAGAAGAATTTTTAAATGTTTGAAAGTTACCTTGTAAACAGAACCAAACCCGCCCTGTCCTATTTTATTTTCTGGTTTAAAATCTGCTGTAGCAACTTGCAGATCTTTGTATGTATATAATCTCATATTCTCAACACCCAAAAGTTCTGCAACAAAATAATTTTAACTCATAGCATCAAATAAAAGTTCATGTGCAGAAATTTTCATTTTGATAGTCAAGTAACAGAATATCACATAACAAAAAATAAAAAAGTCCCGGTATGATTGATATATCTCCAACACAAAAGACATAGATCAATGCACGCTCACGAATGGAAGGTATTAAATATGAGCACATTCATAGATTATGAAATTAGTGCATACAGCAAAAATTTTAGTCGATGGTCACTGGTCTTACCTACACTAACATCAAAGTTGCGTCCCCGATTGTTTGCTGAAATTTTCCAAGAAAACAGTTAGCATTGAAGACATGTATGTTAAAAAGGAGCTGATGGAACTCTACTTAAAACATGAATCAAATTCAAGTTTATATTTAACTCTGTACCTCTATTAACACCCTGAGGTGCAGAAGCTGCCTTTCCAAAACAGCAACTGAACCTAGTCATAGTAAGGTTCTCTCTATATTGACTAGTAGATTATGTCAAATGCTAATGATTCCAAAATTAACTGTAATCACAAAAAGATGTAACACATCATTTAAGATGAAAATAGAAATCAACCTACAAAATTATGCTACAAAAGAGTTAAAATTAGGGCCACAACAACATAAACACGATGACCAATTCACCTTTAACAGTCACATAAGCTAAGTAACACTAATTGCATTAGCAACTCAAAGAAGATCACAAACTAATCATGCGGACTGAATACATAGCATCTCTTTAGTACAAACACTAATAATGCAGTCTGAATACATAACATTCTTCAAAATTCCCCAAATCATAACTAAAATTCTTCTGATAAAGTAAGAGCTCCCAAAAACTGAGCAAATTAAATTATCTCACTTAAACATAAATTCAAACTGAGCATACACTATATCAACATAGAAACATTTCACTTGAGTGTGAGCAAATGAAGGCGATATATGCATATACACATTATTACAAAAATATTTGACATGAGTATGAGGAATTGGAAGTATGCATACAGTGAGCTCGTTTGCATCAATTTTGCGATCTGGATCAAACTAAAACTAAAAACGATGATGTATCAAAATTTGGAGGAAATCTGTACAGCTGAAAACCGAAATTAGGTCAAATTGTTGAAATGATCCAACAGAAGACGACATGGATCAAGTTATGTAGAATTTGGAGAAGATGAGATGAAATCAAACGTGGTAAATTGCATAAACTGATCAAATACAACAGAGGGAATGAATCAATAATGAATTAATCAATGAACAATGAACAGAATACCTCAACTCTGAACAGAGATATGTCAACGGAAAAGAAAGAAGAGCAGGAGAAAAGTTTGAACAGGTGAGGGTCAATTGACTTTTGGCAGACGACTGCTTGTTCAAAGAGGTGAATTTTCGGAAAACAAACAAAATATATAAAGATTATTTTTAAGGGTATCTAGAATTCGGACGAGTGGACAAATGGTTTCGAGTATCGTATAGTCTCGTATCTATCTCTTAAAAAATATATGCCCCTTTTAAATTATTTTTACTTGTTATATTTATTTTAACTTGTAAAAATAGTTAATTTTTGCTTTTATGTTTTTTATTTATAATACAACCCATTAATATGCTAAACTATATTTTTAAAGTTTTGTCTATATATTGTTATTTTTAGTCTTTATATGTTTTATCTTTTTTATTTTTATTTATAAAGATTATGAGTGTTCAAAAGAAACCCAAAAATAGAAAATGACCGAAAACCAAGTTGTATACGTGACTATAAAAATGGAATAAAATATTAAATTTAGTTTTCACTTTGGTTAACGGTTACACAAAATCTTTCTTATTATGTTCGTTTATCCGTATAAACAGAATAACAACCAGTTTAACAGGTTTAATCCGATAAACGAATCGAATAAATCGGTTTAATCAATTGAGTTAGGTTCGTTTAGGTCTATTTCCAATTCTAAAAGAATATTTTAAAAGTTTAGTTTTACCTTCAGAAATTGTTATATTAAATTTTTTAAAAAATTTAAAATTTTAAATATACTTTTATATTGTTAGATAAAAAATGTTTAAGAAACTTATTTAGGAAAAAAGCTTTTTTATACAACTAAAATTTATTACAGGATAAATATGACAAGTTTTAAAATTATTTTTTGAGAGGAGAGTATGACAAGTAATAGAGAGGGATGTATATAGCCTAACCTTATTTTAAATACACCATCTCATACTCAAGTGCTCATCAACATACATGTCCCGGACCATGGTGTTTCAAGTTTCGTGTATGTCTATTGGATTCGGGTTTTTTCACATATCGTTCAATCGTTCACTAGCCTTGTGGAGTTGGGATTCAAACTCAAACTCAGAAATAAAATAATCATTTATGTTTATAAAAAATATAGATATCACTATTTATCTTAAAATATATTTTTATCATTATTTATGTAAACTTTTAAGAGTTAATTACTTGGCCTGTTCATAGAATATACATGTATTTCAGGGTTTGCTTCCTATTTCTAATAAACTACAGATGAGAGCATGGACTATGCTAATAGTGCATTAGTCACAATTTTTAACACTAATAAATATTAAGTTTCTCTATTAAATTCTTGTATAATTACCAAAATACCCTCAAAATTAAAATAATTAAAATAATAAACTTATGGGACCTCCTCTCTTAATTAATATATATAATATTATTTACTAATTTCTTTTTCCTTTGATCAAGCTGTAACAACCATCCCCACCACCACGGGGCGAAAAAGTAACACCAAAACCCTGATGTCAAACCTAACCCCCTAAACCTAACTTGTCAGCCAACCACCATTTCCTCCATCCTCTACTTATCTTTCCCTCATCTATTTCTCTCTCACCCTCTATGTTCGTCTATTCCTACACCCCTCAAGTCATCACCGTCACCATAAAACCACCTCGTACACCCATGGAAACCTACCTACCAGCCGATGACATATCTATGGGCACCATCCCTTACACTCAATGAACCCTATGTACAAAGATAGCTGGCCATTAGCTAGAAAAGTAACCCTAAAGTCGCCACTTGCTAGAGGCCACCAGCCACTTCTGTAATCTATCGGACAACTTCATCACTTGCTACGATGGTGTCACAGATCTAAAAGGGTCGGTTTCAAGCGATCGTCGGTTTCTAGTAATTGACGATGACCCGCGATAAACACGACATATAGTCGTTTTGAGGAGTGGATTAGGGTGGCTAAGATGGGATTCTGGTGGTGGTTAGCTCAGCCCATGGTTATTGGTAGGTTGTGGATGGTCGTTGGTTTAATGGTGGCGGTAATGATAGATGATGGTGGTAGTGGGTGGGTGGTGATGAAGATGAAAAGACAATGAGGGGTGTTGTGCGTATGGGTGGGTTTGAAGTGGTGATGAAGATGAATAAGACAATCAATGAAATTTTGGTAATTTCATAAGAACTTAACAGATAAACTTAACCCCATCCTAGGGGTGAGCTTTCTTGGCTTCACTCTAGAGTCCAGGGGGACGTCGAAGACGGATACGTATGTTTCTCCTCCAGATCCTGAAGATGAGCATCTTGGCCTTTGAGGCCTGTCTACCTCTCTCGGAGGAGACCGGTATGCAATACTGATATAGTCCAGGCCCTCATCTATAATTTATTAGAAGTAGGGACTAACTTTGAAATATGGTAACCCCATGGATTGTCCGCATTGTAAAGTTTCATATAAGGCTGATGCAATCCAAAACATCTAAACAGTCTGTCCTGCATGCATGCATAAAGTGCTGAAGTAGAATGCTTTGGAAGTTTCATATTTTACATTAGTAAATATTCTAAGTGTGAAATCTTTCGAAGCCAAGACCAATATCTTTCGAAGCCAAACAAGAAGTCTTCCAAAGCTTTAGAGAAAAAGTCTTCCGAAGTCAGTTTATGGAGATAGATTTCTTCCGAAGACTTTTGAGTACATGCTTTACTTGATGTACCTTTTACCATAAAGCTGGACCACCTTTCCGTTGCAACTCTGTTTGACTCACCAACTTTCACAAGTTGGTGAAAAGATCCATGCTTTTGGTAAACTATACATTGAGGTCTTGAGTCTATTTCCTTCTACTTTATGTACTTTTATCCTTTTTGTAATATATTAGGATGTGAGCTATGGCATGTCATAGTGACTATTTAAAAGGCAATTTGCCTTTTGACTCTACATTGATTTTGTTGTTATCTAGATCATGTATCCAGCTAGCCGTCAAAGTATGGCCGACCGTAGGATGTAGTATAAAGTATCTCTGGTCCTTTGTATCTTAAGGTATGCTTTGTAACACTTGTAAGGAACTATAGAGTAATATACAACATTCTTGAAAACCAAACATTTGTGTATTTTTGTTCTAAATCTATCTCTTAGTTACTTGTGTTTCTTAGTATCATTGTAACTGGTTACTAGTTCCCCATTTGATGTTCTAAAATCATACTCTCCTCATTGTGTGTTGTGTTGTAAGTAACCAAACTGTTGGGACCGTTTTCGTATGGAGTACTAACGGATTCTGCGTGAGACTAGATCAAATAGTGCGGAATCCTATTTGATTGGCGATCCAATCAGTGAGAATGACAACCTGATCGATCTAATTATTAAACAAACATTAAGAATTGATTAAAAATTGATCAGGAATGAACTATGAAGTTGGATTGGCTGTTTAGGACGCTCTGGACGGCTAGGGTTTATCAATATTCAAAGTCCCCATTTTTCCACGAATTATGTGGTATTTACAGGTTTGTAGTTTTCAGTCGTGCGACTGACTCATGCGGTTGGTTCATACGCACGACTGAAGGTTCAGTCGTGTGACTGAATCAATCTTATGTCTCAGTCATATGACTGATCCAGTCTCCTAGTTTAGTCGTGTGATTGGTCCATAAGCATGATTCATTCGTGCGTATGGTCCATAAGTATGGTCCATTAGCATGAATAATCACCCGACTAAGTTGAATACATTTCTCAATCATTATTGACTTAGAATCATATACAACAACCTCAAACCTATATTAAATGTTCATATATATGAATTATATCAAATAATATGAAATATTCAAAGACAAATAAACATCAATACACATATTATATTTCATTAAGTAATTACATTACACATGTGTAAGAAGTGAAAGACTTTTACATTAAGAACATAAACTAGGTACATGATGTATCAACAAACTCCCCTTAGACCTAGTTTATTCTATTTTCTAACATTCTTCACATGCTCTTGAAATTTCTTGTACTTCTCTTCTCTGGTGACTCCTGCGTGTATCTCGAATACAAAGCAGAGTCGTATAACATGTTGGAATTGTAGAGCTTGTAAAATATCTTGTGTGTCATAGAACGTACAGTGGCCACTTGTATAGAGTGTAGACATCTTTAGCAGATAAGTTGGTAAACCACATTGGGTCAAATACCCTGATAGTCTTAATCTTCACTTCTCTGTTCAAAACTATGACCGCTTCCCCCGTCCTCCAGTCATAATACCACCATTTGAAGTGTGGATTGAAGTCCTGAGGCATCTTCCTTAAAGGAATCTTAGACATTGTGCATGGGGGACTCCACTTCAACACTACCTTAGGTCTTCTAGATATAGGATCAACTTCAGTCTTATGAAAGAACCGTTTAGGTTGTTGAGGTCTGAAGTTGATCCATATGGTGTGGTATTCTTTCTTCAACGACTTCTCAAACCAGCCCCAACATCTTCCTCGGGTTGGCATACAAAAGGTCTAAACTTGCCAATCTGTTCAGCTCAAAACCAGGAAGAGTCTTCTAATCATGTGGATATCTAAAGTACTCCATCCCTTTCTCTCTTTTCACATCATACACATCCAAGTCTTTAAAATAGGCCCAATTGATTATCTTGCCTAACACTTTCTGATGTTTCTTGACTCTGTATAGTTTGGTGTAGGCATTTTGTTTTGGAGGAGCACGTTGGGCCTTCATCTCTGATAAACACGCTGCCCATTCAGCCTTCTTAATATCAACATTAGCATCTGTAGCTTGGGCTTTACTTCATCCTTTGCTTTCTTTTCTCAATCTCATCCAGCTTCACAAAAGTATCACTGCCAAAAGTTTCACCCAAGTCTGGGATAACGTTGCCCTTAGGGTCAATGTACTGTGAATAGTAATCAGATGTGACATCTTCAATCTCAATCTTATCCACTCCTTGTATCTCCACATCACTCAAAACATCAACTTCTAGAGCATCTTTAACAAGCTCATTTGGATTCAGTCTAAACATCTCAGCGAGCTGCTCGTCAGTCAGGTTATGAATGATTTCTCCTTCTTCTAGAGTGTAGCTCACCGACCTTCTAACAATCCCTTGCAAGTCAAGAATCATAGTTATTTGAGTCTTGACTTGCTGAAGGGGAAGAGCATCGTAATCATCAGCTTGTGGAGCGTTGCCTTTGCCCTGATCATGTGTCTCCTCAGCTGGAGCTGCGGAGGACGCGACTTTTTTGGAATGCCTCTCCGTTGCTGCTTGAGTTGAGGCTGATGCAGATGCATCACCTTCTTGATCATTATCATCATCCTTATTATCTCCTTTTCCCTTTCCACTTGGTCCCACTTCCTCATTATCATCTTCTTCTGATTCATCATTTGTAAGCTCATCATCATCATCTCCACCATCATCACCATCAACTTTAATCTTTAGGGGCTCACCCTTAGTTCCCTTCAATCTCAACATCAGTTTTTTGTTCTTCTTCTCCAACCCCTCAATCCTCTTGACAGACGCCATCACAAGCTCATTTTGAGCCTTGAATGCATGGTGAGCTCGAACTAACGCTCTCTCGTGAGTAGTGTTCTTCTCTTTCAACTGAGCAATATGCTTTCCTTGGGCGGTATTGACCGCTACCAGCTGGTTTATCTGGTTGGTTCTCAGATCATCTATGGCTAGCAGCTTTAGAACTAGTCTGTTGAGGCTCGCCAGCTGTTCCTCTAACCCAACAGTGGGTAGAGTAGAGCCCTGTGTAGGTGTGAATTGGGTGGATGTGTCGGCTTGGTGAGTAGTGGGTGTAGTGGTGGATGTGGTTTAAATGGGAGTAGGAATGGACGTGGATTGTGGTGGAGTTGTTTTGGGTATTGTGGGTGAGGTAGGTGGGAATATATGAGTCGTGGTGGGTGTGTCAGTGGCTGTAGAGGTGGTAGTGTCTATGGTGGTGTTAGTGGCTGTGGCTGTGGTGGTGGTAGTGGTTGTGTTGGTGGAAGAACTGATCAAGGTGATCCTCTGTCTCTTACCATTCTTGCCATAGGGATGGGCCATCCTCTTCTTCCTGGACCCCTTGGATATAGGGGCTCGCGGAGCTGATCGACTGGTCGGGTGTGTATGTTGGATTAGTGACATCAGTATCACCACCCTTAGACCCAACTTGGAGTCCACCAACCGCCTCTTTCTCCTTCTCGGTAGCCACAACCCGACTACTGAATCTCCTGGTAGAGGCTCATCATCAGACCCTTCTTCTTCATCTAACAAGAAATCTTGGTGGAAAGCAGCCTACTTAGATCCACCAGGTGCTTCTTAAGTACTGTGTGGAGGTGGTGGAGATATAGTAGACGTGTTAGTGGCCCGTGATTGAATAGGGCCAACATCTCCACCACTTGACCATCATCATGGTCGTCATCTTCTTCATCAGCAAGAACCACTACAGGCTCAACATCAGAATCACTATCATTGTGACGCCACTTCTTACGAGAGGGCGCCAAATAATCCTTATAAGCCAGATGGCCAAACAGTCTCCTGACTGGGGGCTTCACCTGCTTCCCCCGATACACCTTGTTGCACCCTGAAAGGATCATACATGCCAACTTAATGGGTGAATTGATGATTGCTCAGCTAGAATCCCACAAGTCCAAGAAGAAATGCGGATGAAGATCTGCAAGAAAAATAACAAGTGTTATCTTTCGCATTAGTTAATGCGGAAGACATAACTCTGATGCGGACAAGTGTTTACTCTTCCG
>BJCM01076011.1:0-13324 GCA_018326385.1 Flaveria bidentis
TATTTCTCTAGAAATAACATTAATAAAAGGATATCTTTATTTTTTATCTAAAAAAATTAAATAATATTATTAGCAATTAATGTAAATATCTAATAGGAGAAAAAATGATTTTTTTATAAAAATAAATATGGTGTTGTCACTTTTTTCTTATAGTTATTCTTTTATTAAAATCGGAAGATTTCAATATTTGCCTTTATATCAATTTTAAAAGTTATTTGTATTGTTTTAAATTTATCAATTTCGATAAAATTTGCATTGAATGTTATAAAATGGAGAAAAGTTCTCCTAATAAATATTATAAAAATATTATACCGATTTAAATTGAAATTATTATTATACTTTGCTAAATTAGAAGTTTTTTTTATCATTTTATAACTTTTTGACATTAACTTAACTGGAATTGGTGGAAGAACAAGACAAACACTTACTTTGGTGATATATAAAACTGATTTTTGTAACAATTGGTGTTAATGAAATAAATAAATCCTCGTCTAAATAAAAAATACAGTTGGTAAGCGCTATAGTTTACAATAAAAAGCCAAGAATTTAATTTTTACAATAAAAAGCCAAGAATTTAATTTTTACAATAAAAAGCCAAGTAAATCTTACGAAGTGTAGGTTGTGATGAACCGTAAAAAAGAAAGAATTAATTTTGGTTTTCCTACCTGAGATTTGAATAGAATAATTATTTTATTTCAAAAAATTATAAATATCAATTTATCTTTAAAAGATTATAAATATCAATTTAGTTTCAAAAATTTCATAAATTATTTTAATTTCAGTTTAAAAGTTTAATTAGCTTTTTTTTGGACCGGCAAAATAAGTTTCATTAAAAACAAAAAACTACCTAGGAGCTAGTATACAAAGGAATCAAAATTACATATTAAAAGTTTAATTAGTTGTTTTAACTTAAATACAAAATAATGAAACTTTTGATCTAAAATTAAAACAACTTATGTTTTAACTTAAATACAAAATAATAAAACTTTTGATCTAAAATTAAAACAGCTTATAAAACTTTAGAATGTAAATTGATTTTTACAATCTTTTGTAAGAAAATAGTGTTTTTTTGTCAAACTTTAAAAAGTAAAACTAAAATTAACTTTAAAAAATTTAGGAATTGTAGATCAAAAAGAAAACACTATCCATATTAAAAGATGTGTACCCTATCTATAAAGACCATGAAAAATGTCATATTCTTAACTTCTCAACAAGCAATGATATAAAAAAAAACTCTATTGAAACAACGTAAAAATAAGACAAAGATAAACGACGGTAAAAAACATATAAAATAAAATTACATCTTGTGCTTATTAGTTCATGTATGCATGCCAGTCAGTTAAGAAGTATAAAATTGACAATTTTCGGTTCATTTAAGAAACATTCAATACCAAACATGACCAATGATGTTGTAAGATTGATATTTGGAAAATGAAAAGGCTGGATTGGGATCTACCTAACTTTTGCTTTATTTATTTAACTACTAATGAACACTTTAATCCCGACCACTCAGGTAAATAATGAACACTTTGCATGCAAGGCTTTTTGTCACACCCACAAATTCCACATGTGGGGGGTACCACGAGGCATGTGAATAAATTGGGATCCAAGTCATTAATTACTCAAAACGACTCTATATGTAACATTCAAAACAAACTATAGTTTAAAACTGTATAATATTACGAAAGTGTTTAGTAATCATTTCAAACCTAAAGTATTAAAATGTAAAATGCACAAAAACACATGTCCAAACCATTAGTTGTAAAGATGCATTAAAAACCAAATGTAAACCAATGAGTGTTCAAAAGCATGCTCGACTTGTGAGTGCTTCTAAAGGCAGCTGCTAGTAACGACTAGAGAAAAGTATACTAATGGTGTGAACACGACGGTTAGTGAGTTCAAGAGTTTGTAGGCTAGTCATCATAAATAATAGTGTTTGTAAAAATATAAACAAGTGTATTCAAATAGATAGTTAGTCTAATTTCATAAGTAATAAGCATAATGATTTCACAATCGAAGGGACCTGTGTTCATTTGTTTACCTTCCTCCACGATATACCAAGTCATGACATTGTTAGTAATTTAGAACAACATTGCAACCGCTTGACCTACAGTCATACAGGTGGGGCTTGTCATATTTAGTAGTACTATCCAAGATTTCCTACTAATTTCCTTAAATAATGATCCAAAAGTGTAAGAACTTTCAATGATATATCACATTATGTTATACTATACACAAGTTATAAAAATAGAATACTAGATAATATAAGTATGCTTCTCCCCCAAAAAAAGAGTGAATAAAAGTGAGGCATTAACTCAACTAGTGCGTAAAGGAACAATATAAGCGAAGATAACGGTGAGTGTAAAGACCACCCGTCAAAGGTTACCTAGAACACATAAGTACATAAGTACGTGTAACCAAAAAATATTAACAACCCTAAGTGCTCAAAAAACACATTGACCCAAGGGTTTTAGAAGACAATGACACATTTGACTTAGTTGATCCGTTTGACCGGTGGTGGTGTGTTAATTGAAATCTTGCTTGATAAAGTTTAATAATTCATTACTTATGATTGTCGTACAAGTTTCACCATATTATGAATCTTAAGTTCTATCAAGATCATCATACAAACATAGATTATCTTACAACACATGCAAATCTCAACCAATAATCATGCTCAACATAAATATAATTAAGTCGCAACCAGCAAATCACACATTTAGATTTATCATGCACAACATGCCATGTAAAGCCAATCACGACTTCAAATCCTAAACCCTATCAATCCTACTCAGTAGGATCCTCAATTTCGCGTGTGTGTATGATATTCATTATCATATCTCCCAACATGATTCTTACCAATCAAAATATTAACATAGATCATAATAAACTACTAGTATCCCAAACATGATTTCATAACATTCTAGTATAAACTCAGCACTTGTACAACATTTTATAAAACCTAGATTTTCCAAATAACCCATCAAGCATCCAAATGACCAAAATAATGCATTCTAATGCATTAGACATTATCAACAAGTATTATAGCATGATCTTAACATCATATACCTTCCCAATTCACAAAATCCAATAATTCATATCAATAAAGTTCCCCTATTGGAAAAGTAACACCTTACAACCAATCTATCATCCAATTTAATGATAAATTCATCACTTTATACCTAATCTAATTCATAGCAATCATCTAAGCATGATTGTAAGAATTTCAATAAGTCTGATGCTATCAAAATATTCAAAGCATGCAAAGTCTCTATGCATGCATGCACTAAAGTACTGAATTAGAAATGCTTCGGAAGTTTTACATCTTTACACTTAAAATATTCTAAGTGTAAAATCTTCCAAAGCTAAGACCAATATCTTCCAATGCCAAATGTGAACTCCTTTGAAACTTCAAAAACAAAGTCTTTTGAAGCTAGTTTATGAAGAAAGATTTCTTCCGAAAAATTTTATGTACATGTTATTATCTTATGTACTTTTCCATAAAGCTGGACCACCTTTCCGCTGCAACTCTGTTTGACTCACCAACTTTCAAAAGTTGGTGAAAAGGTCCATGCTTTTGGAAAATTGTACATTAAGGTCTTAAGTTTGAGCTTTCTACTTTATGTACTTAATCCTTTTTGTAATATATTAGGATATGAGATATGGTATGTGATAGTCATAAGTCAAAAGGAAATTTGCCTTTTGACTCTACATTTGATTTTTTTGTCTAATCTTATGTATCCAGCTGGCTTTCAAAGTATGGTCGGCAATAGGATGTACTATATGTATCTCAAGTACTTTTAACTTTCCATAATGCTTTTGTAACACTTTGTAATAGCACTGGAGAAGCAATATACAACATTCTTGAAAACCAAATACTTGTGTTGCTTGCTATCCTGTTCTGTCTCTCATTTACTTGCTTTTCTAGCATTCTTTACTTTAGTTAACCAGTTCCCTATTTGATCTGTTAAGTTTTCTAAAGAACTCTCCTCAATTGTGTTGTTGTGTTGTAAAATGCATCACCCTTCTAACGGTCTTGTATTTGGTATCAGAGTATTCAGGCTCTTAATATAAGATCTCACCATCTTAAGATCCCTCACACACACAAAACACTTAACAACTCAATGGAAGCTATCACTAAGGCTGAATTGGAAACTGGAACTATGACAAAGTCTCCACTGATCACTCCAGAAAGACTTTGATACTTGGTGTCAAAGAATAGAAAGCTTTATCAAATCTCAAGACTCGAGGATGTGGGACTCTATTGTTGAAGGACCTTACATACCAATCACTCTTCCGCTACTGGTGGTGGTATGATTCCAAAGGCTGTGGCTGATTTTTCTGATGAAGAAAAAAAAAATAAAGATTGATCAAAAGGCCATGTCAACCCTTCAAACTTCTCTTCCAAACTTCATCTACAAAGGTTAAAAGAAATGCAATATAGCTGAATAGTTGTGGGATGCATTGAAATTAATGTATGAGGGTTCTACTAAAGCCAAGGAGGACAAAAAGGATCTCCTGAAGCAGTAGTTTGAAAATTTCAGCTTTAAAACAGGTGAAACCATGACTCAACAATACTTCAGGTATGTTGAGATTGTGGATACTCTAATGGATGTTGGAGTAACTATTGAGAACAGACATATTGTGAGGAAGTTTATGTCCTATCTTCGTAGACAATGGACACATTACTATGTTGTTACCAAGAGGACTGAGAACCTTAAGACTCTTACTCTGATTGAGTTGTGTGGTATTCTTAGAGATTACCAGATGGAGATGAAAATGCAAAACTCATTTGGTAACTCTAGCAATCAAATGGGTTCAGCCCTTCATGTGTCTGAAAGGGATATCATAGAACCTCAACATCATCTCATATGCTACCCTGACAACTCATAAAAGGGTCCATTCATCACCTTCCTAGAGACTCCAAGAGAAAGCTACACTCAAGGAAGTCCCTTCCAAGAGAGAAGTTCTTCTTAGGATTTTGTTTCTGCTAATGAATCCATAAGAAACTATCTCTTCACCCTTGAAGACTTGGATTGTATCTATCCAGATGATCTGGAGTATGTGAAGATAGTTCAGTAGATGACTCTTCTCACTCACAGAGCCAAGAAGTTCTGCAAGAGGACAAGGAGGAAGTTTCCTAGCAATACAGCGAGTGGAAATTTTAGGCTGGATAAAAGCAAGGTAAAGTGTTACAACTATAACCAGATAAGACACTTTGCTAGAGAATGCAAGTTACCAAGAACATATAGTGGCTAGACTAAAGCCAAACCAAACTACACTGAGAGAGCTTCCTAGAATGAGAAGCCAAAGCAGCAAGTTGCAGTTGCTGTTGCTGAAGGAGGCTTTGACTAGAGCTTTCAGGTGGAAGATGCATCTCCAAATCAAGCACTCATAGCTGATCACGATGAAGCCAAGATATTGGAACATCTTTGCACTCCTGAATGTATTGCTAAAGTTAATACATAGAGATGAGATTTGATCTTGAGTCCTTGAATATCTTAAAATCTAATTTAAAAAAGGCTGAAATTGATTATAAGTTAAAGATAGAGGACTTAGAGAAAACTATTTTAGTTCTTAAACATGAGCATACCAATTATAGGACTCAGATCAAGGATCTCATAGCCAAGTTGATTGAATACAGGCTGAGCATATGATCAATAAAGCCAGGGCAGAAAAATGTGTTCTTGAAGAAGAGACCTTTAAGAACATGATATCCTCATCCTTGCATGCAAAAGTTTGTTATCTATTTAAGTAAGGACTGGGATCTGTGAGATAGCGACTCCACACATAGTTTTGTCTGTAAGATCTACTATGTCACACCCTTACCGACAGCGGAATCATAGAGGCGGACGAATGTGAAACGATTGTTCATAACTTATGGAATTAAATAAGTTAAAACAATATTAAATGTAATTTTTCATTAAATAAAACTAGACAATTAATTCATTACAATACAACAAAGATTTGAACAACAACATAAGATATACATTTAACTAAGTCCAAGACCTATATGAGCAAGAAGAATTTCTTCAAGTAGCAATCCTGAAACATGTTAAAAATAAAAGGTCAACTTTGAAAGTTGGTGAGTTTCCATGGTTTAACACACACACACACACACACACACACACACACACACACACATATATATATATATATATATATATATAAAGATTTACAAGTAGTAATTCACGTCAATGGTTATGAATTATGCAAGTTTATAGAACACATATAGCTACAATCAAACCTTGACCAAGATTAAGATTACAAGTTTATAACGATTAGCTAAGTGTACTTGGCTCTATTGAACTTTGAGAAAGATGATAGTTTCTTATAGATTTGTCGTTTTCTGGCTCTGTCTAACTACTTCACCTCCCTTATCATTGATCCTACTCTTTATGAGAATCACTTGCTTGAATTTTGGAAGACCTGCCAACAGGTCATTATGGATGGGGTAAAGGCATTGTCTGCCACAGTGCAGGGGAGGACAATCTTCATCACTCTGGCTATCATCAACAATCATCTTTAGTTGGATGATGAAGAAGGTGAGTTGTTCTTCACAAAGGAGATTGTAAATCATTCTTTTGAGCAGATGGGCTATGAAGAAGATTTCTCTGTAAAGACCTTCAAGAAAGGGAAGGTCTCATCCCAGTGGAAATACTAGCTTCATGTGGTTATCCACAACTTGTCCAACAATCATGGAGGGTGGGAATAGATTCCTGAGGATGTATCCTCATAGTACATGGAATGGTTTAGGGGCTCAAGTTTAGGTATTAGTTAGTTTATACAAATTTACCTGCAAACTTAGACTGATTACAGTATTACATGTTTCTTAGATATGTTTAATACATTCTCAACTGTGAACTAGGCCCACAGTTGAGAGAAACAAGTATATTCTTAAATTGGGACAGATGAAGCCCGACATCTTTAAAATATTAAAGAAGCCAATTGTAGGCTTCTCAGGGGTAGAAACAACCCTTGACCCTAAAATGTTAGAGCTCATTGCTCAAGGTGACAACCTAGCAACACAAGTTAATGTTGAACCCACACCTTCTACCTCCCAATCACCAAAAAGGCCTCAAATCACCCTCACTTAAAAAAGAAAATCCAAACGAACCCATGCTCAAGCTATTGAATCTGTGCAAGCCCCATACACTCACCCATACAGAAGGAAGTGGATACTAGAGCTCCCACTTCTCCTGAGGAGCAAACCACTCCTATCTCTTCAAGGATCAATGTTGAGGTTCCTCATGCTCAACCTGATGAGCTCATAAGCCCAACTGCCTTAAGCCTTCACTTTGAGTCTTAACACTCAGGTGAACCACCTTCAGAGGACAGTTACTATCCCTAGCCTCTAGACTTAAACTACCAAATTCCCAACCTTAACTTCTATACTGATGAAGATTTAGGTTTCAGTGAGTACCATGAGTCTCTCTACTCCTCCCCTACTCAAAGAGAAATGAGTGCTCTTGAGTCACCTAGGTCTAGCCCACATTAGTCACCTATTACTGAGGTGGATACTTCTGAACCTGTTCAGAATATCCATTCAAACCTCGACCATGGCAACTCAGCCCATTGACACTTTAACTGAAGTTGTCACTAAGTAGAGGAAAACCAGCAACCAAGAACTTCATGCTGGTGGTGACAGAGAGGACTTTGGTCCAATTCTCTCATCCCCCCATGATTCTTCTAATGAAGATGAGGGGAATCTGAGGCTAAAGGTGCAAAAACTATCAAAAATATGCACCTACCTAGTCTCCAAGGTTAGGTGAGTAGGTGATGCTAGCAAAAAGGGGGAGAAAGTTGTCATCACAGACACAGAACCTGGGAGTTCTTCACAGAGCATGGACATTGAGGACTCACCATCCCTCACTTGCAACTGTCCATACTCAGCAAATTCCTTAAGTTCACATTGATGTGGACTCTATAGACTCCTTCATTCAAAGTCTTTTTGAGGAAGGTATACCAAGGGCAGTGTCATCACCACCTCAAGGAACTTCCAATTACATCATAGGGTGGATGTATGATGCAAACAGAAGAGCCCTGATTCTTTAAAGAGTTCAAGGGCAGCAAGAAGTCTTCAATTTTCAAACTTTGAACTACTATGAAGATCTTGACCTGATCAACATGCCACTTGTCAATCCAAGCCAATCTAGACAAGCTGACAGGCTGGCACAAAGGTTTCAGGACAGAATTACTGAAGAATTCAGTCTTAGAAGGAGAAAAGGCAATTAGATAATACTATTGGTCAACTGGATGTTGAGGCAGACCCTAAGATTAGCTTTGAAGGGGAAACCTTGACTGAAGGCCTAGTGGTAAAGCCTGAGAGCCCTGTCATACCTATAACTACTTTAGCAATTCATTCCCTCAGTGAAGCACTTGTTGGTGAAGGTGTATCACAACCTCTCTATGGCTAGAGCTTGGAAGCTACGTCAAGCAACAAAGGAGAAAGCTCTCTCCACCCTGAGTCATAAAGGTCAATGAGTTACAAAGGGAAAACGAAAATGACTTCTGAGGAGATTAAGGAGGAGGAGAGAAATAGGAAGAGGAAGCTAAGGGGAGAAAGTTCATCTAGGTCTGCAGGATTCATGGAAGCTGCAATCAGGGCTGCCCCCAGACCAAACACTCAAGATGGTGAGTTAATGGCAGTCAGGATTACTTACCTGCAAACTAGGAACTATGACATTAATGAGATTATATCTCTCCACTTAGAGGAACTTAATGAACTGGCTGACATGGAATTTTTAAGAGAGAGGAAGGAAGCAGAGGATGAAGAGATACTTCTATAAGTCAAAGAGGAGAAGAGACAAAATAGATTGTACAAGCATGTTTCCACTCTCTCTCCAGTTCAAGAAAGTCTTGCCCAAGAGGTTGTAGCCCCACAAGAACCTCAGGTAGACAAAGAGACTGATAGGATCAATATGATCAACTACCTGAGTGCCACAGGCCTATACCAGGTATCTGCACTTCTTCCCTTGTCCTTTGAGTACATAGAGTTTGAGTATCTCAAACAGCTTGAGCTTCAAGTACTCAAAGAACAAAAAGAAATAAAAACTAAAATGAGGGAAGATGCTGCAAGGTCAAGAGCCATTATCCAGAAGAGCATGAAGAAGTCTGCTGACAGACAAAGGATGATGAGCTTCTTAAAGTTGTATGGATTCTCTGAAAAGAGACTTGGCCCTGTGTCTCTATCCACTATGGATGAGCACATTAGGGTAATCAAGCAAAGATCAAAAGAGGAGAGCTACTTGACTTACACTCCCCTCCAAGTGAAGTTCTTCCTGAATTGGAGGTTAAGGTTGAACAACCTGAGACAACACAACCTGAACCTCCTGTTGAGCCTCAGCAAGCTTTATCTTTTGATCCACAGCCGAGTCAAACTCCTTCTTCTTCTGAACCTGTGAGGGAGTAACACCCAACTGAGCAAGACAAGACTGATTAACATGGTGCTGCAGACTAGTCTTCTCAGTTTAAGTCATCAAAGAGGAGGAAGAGGATGGCGTCTAAGCCACAATCAAAGAATAATAAGAAATCTAAACCATCCACCTCCATACCTTAGGGTGAGTCAGATCAACCTGAGGGAGTGTATGAAGAGGCAGCCTAATCAACTCCAATTCAAGTGGCTCATCTTGCTTTTAAGAGACCCATCATATCCTGGACCTTCCTAACTAATCTAGAAAGATGGCATGTGATTAGAGATCAAGGTCGTATGAATGTATACACATGGCAAGATCTATTCAACCTATCTCTTCATGATCTCTTTGAGATGAGAAGATACTATGAAAGTTTCAGTGATCCTGACAATCTAAGGAAGAAGGGTCTAGTCATCAGCACGATGAGGACTATCAACTGATGAAGATCTTCAAATGTTTTGGTAGCATCAACCTAAGGGGAGTTTGTAAGTATTCTAATAAGTCTGATGCAGTCAAAACATTCAAAGGATCCACTGAAGTATAAATGCTTCAGAAGTTTTACATCTTACACAAGAAATATTCTAAGTATAAAATCTTCCAAAGCCAAGACAAATATCTTTCAAAGCCAAATATGAAGTCTTCCGAAGCTTCAAATACAAAGTCTTCCGAAGCCAGTTTATGAAGATAGATTTCTTCCAAGACTTTTATGTACATGCTATTATCTGATGTACTTTTCCATAAACATGGACCACATTTCCACTCCAACTCTGTTTGACTCACCAACTTTCACAAGTTAGTGAAAAAGGTCAATGCTTTTGAAAAACTGTGTATTGAGGTCTTGAGTCCGAGATTTCTACTTTATGTACTTAATCTTTTTTGTAATATATTAGGATGTGAGCTATGGCATATCATAATCACAAGTCAAAAGGCAATCTGCCTTTTGACTCTACATTTGATTTTGTTGTCTAGTCTTATGTATCCAGGTTAAAATTGAACTTCAAACCTTCTCATTTTTATTCAAATGTTAGGGATGTTACACAAGGTTAACACTAGAGCTTGTATCAACCTTTCTTTAACTCTTAAAATGGTTCTTCCTAACTTCGTTCCATTTGAAATTAACATCTTTTCTATACATCTTGTTTAATGGTAAGGCGATCTTTGAAAACTCTTGGATAATTCCTCTAAAAAACATGATAATCCAAGAAAACTTTAGACCTGTGATGAAGTTTTGGGAAAACTCCATTGCATAACTACGTCTAACTTTGCAAATCTATCATGGTGCATTCTAGATTAATGATATGACCTAGAAACTGAAATCCACGCAACCGAAATGCGTTCTTCAAGACCTTGGCGTATAACTTTTTCTTTCAAATAGTTTCTAACACTTACAAATAAGTGTGGTCACCCTTATTTTTTGAGCAGATCAAAATATCATTAATAAATTCTATCACAGATTTATTGAGCATTGATCGATAGACCCAATGCATGATATATATAAAAGTTGTGAGGGCATTTGTTGAACCTAATGACATTTGACTAAAAACGCATAATGTTCATAACGAGTTTCAAAAGCTGTGTTCGGAATATCCTGCTCTTGCACTTGACGATAACTAAATCTGAGGATTACAAGACAATTGTGTTAAGCATACAAGACAATTATAACTTATGTAAAGTATAAAAAAAAAGTTGATGGTCATCATCCCTATATAGCATGTTATATTGAACGATAACAAACATTATAATCCAACTATCTCATAACTTGACGCAAATGCTTACATAGTAGATTGAGACGTACGACAAAGTTAAGAGTTAATATATAGTTAAATCAAAATATGTTCATATATTTCATGGAATTGTCCCTAAACGAATATTTGTATATTAAAGTTTTTAAACTTATATAAAATGCATATATACGTGTAATGTACAAATATACAATAGATGTCCCGACATGAAATATTATATCATCAACTTTTGACTTGTTTAGTTATACATATATCATTAATTTTACACGTTTACAACATAACTTTATCAAATTCTTATTCGTTTAAAGAATAATAAATCATTATTTTATTGTTTCACACGTATATTTTGAAGAATAAATGTAGGAGATTAAAATACTAGAATTAGGTTACATTTTTTAATATAGAAATAGGAAACTATATAGTTTTTTTATCTTAACGGTTATATTTAACGTAAAGAAAAAAATATGTTTAACGATTGAACGAGACATTTTAGAATATTCGTTTTGGATATAGAGAAGAAGCAAATACAAACTTAATATATGGAAGATTGGAATGTGAACATATATCGATTATTTTGAATTTATTGGACACTAATATCACCATAATTAGCATTACATTTTTATAATTAAATTATTCATAAAGGTTAGCATAAAAGTGCCATACCCATTACTTTTTCTTCATGATATATTACCTTTGTTGCTTTTTAGTGCAACAAGCAAGTATTCCATCCACATGCACACCACCTAAAACAATTTCTAAACTATTATATTTTCTTCGGAGATATCATAGTTGTTATCAGTCTTTTCTCTTCAAACCGTGTAGGTGCTGCTTTATTATGTAATCATTAGTATTTGTATTTGTTACTTTAGTTTAGTTACATAATTGACAAGGGACTCACTTATGAAACATGGTTGAACATTGTGTCATTCCTTATTATAGTTAAGTGGTGAAGCAGTTATATAACTAAATAATTTGTCCTCCTTTTCTTTTGATTATCAGCGTACTACATTAAATGTTTGTTTAGTTTGGTAATTATTATTTACTATTCATCTATGTTTTAGTACCGCATATCACATATGGTTATTTTGCTCAAATATATGATGGTTTTATAATCATTAAATTAATCAAAGGGGTTTTTTTACCATTTTCGGATCGTCACTGCAATTCTCCTTGAATGACGACATTTAAATATTACAGATAATATTTCAA
Organism: Flaveria bidentis; assembly: GCA_018326385.1. Taxonomy (NCBI): domain Eukaryota; kingdom Viridiplantae; phylum Streptophyta; class Magnoliopsida; order Asterales; family Asteraceae; genus Flaveria; species Flaveria bidentis. The sequence goes on from BJCM01076011.1 coordinate 12,365, forward strand.
ATCAAGCTTAAATATTTATTATTGGGAAACATTTTATGATAATTATTCCATCACCAATCCGTCACAAACAGTGACAAAAAGCAAAACTCCTCGTACACTTATGTTTTCAAATCAATTATTCATTAATTCCTACAAATACTCCCGGCTTACATGTATCATTCACCTCCCAAGCCTCCTAGTATTTTCACATATATTAATTAAATACTATAAAAAAACAATGTGATGAACAGTGCTTTCAGGTTATTTTGGGTATTTCAATCTGCCTCAGGTTGGGTGGTGGTCTCTTTTATATCTTAGACGGCTCAATTGACCCCTTTATGGCAGTGGGTACCGACGGTGGTGTGGAGGTTGATGTTGCTGGAGACTGCGGCCGTCGCTGCCTCTCGGCCGGTCGTCCTTCTTCCTTAAAGCACATCAGAGAAGGGTTTTCTTGATGGGGTTTACGAGGTGTGTGTGGGGTTTGTGATCTCCGGCTGTTAGGACCTGCTGCGTACTAAATACTAACTGATTCAACGTGAAACCAGATCAAATAGTGCGGAATCCTATTTGATTGGCGATCCAATCAAAGAAAACGTTAATCCGATCAAACCTAACGATTAGAATACGTTAAGAATAGAATAGGAATGATCAGAAAAGTTCTATGAACTTGGATGAGACCACCTGGACGAACTCAGACGGCTAGGGTTATGTAATCTCGAAAACTCTCGTTTTATCCACGAATTAAGTGGTATTTATAGGTTACAGTCTTCATTCGTACGACTGAGCTAGGCGACTGGCTCAGTCGTGCGATTGAGTCATGCGGTTGATCCATCCGCACGACTGAGTGTTCAGTCGTGCGACTGAGTCACTCTTATGATTTAGTAGTGCGATTGACTCGATCACCTGGTTCAATCGTGCGATTGGCCCATTCGCATGGTCCAGTCGTGCGACTGAATCAGATTACTTAGTTAAACACATTCT